>SJYF01000281.1:3600846-3620558 GCA_006410515.1 Procapra przewalskii
CTTAACAAAATTCTAGCAATCAGAATCCAACAACACATTAAAAAGATCATACACCATGACCAAATGGGCTTTATCCCAGGGATGCAAAGATTCTTCAAAATCCACAAATCAAACAATGTAATTCACCACATTAACAAATTGAAAAATAAAAGCCATATAATTATCTCAATAGATGCAGAGAAAGTCTTTGACAAAATTCAACATCGATTTATGATAAAAAAAAAAAACTCTCCAGAAAGCAGGAATAGAGGAACATACCTCAACATAATAAAAGCTATATATGGCAAACCCACAGCAAACATTATCCTCAATTGTGAAAAGGTGAAAGCATTTCCCTTAAAGTCAGGAATAAGACAAGGGTGCCCACTCTCACCACTACTATTCAGCATAGTTCTGGAAGTTTTGGCCATAGCAATCAGAGCAGAAAAAGAAATAAAAGGAATCCAAATTGGAAAAGAAAAAGTAAAACTCTCGCTGTTTGCAGATGACATGATCCTCTACATAGAAAATCCTAAAGACTGCACCAGGAAATTACTAGAGCTAATCAATGAATATAGTAAAGTTGCAGGATATAAAATCAACACACAGAAATCCCTGGCATTCCTATACACTAATAATGAGGAAATAGAAAGAGAAATTAAGGTAACAATTCCATTCACCATTGCAACAAAAAGAATAAAATACTTAGGAATATATCTACCTAAAGAAACTAAAGACCTACATATAGAAAACTATAAAACACTGATGAAAGAAATCAAAGAGGACACTAATAGATGGAGAAATATACCATGTTCATGGATTGGAAGAATCAATATAGTGAAAATGGGTATACTACCCAAAGCAATGTATAGATTCAATGCAATCCCTATCAAGCTACCAATGGTATTTTTCACAGAGCTATTTATTTATAAATTTAAAATAATTTCAAATTTGTATGGAAATGCAAAAAACCTTGAACAGCCAAAGCAATCTTGAGAAAGGAGAATGGAACTGGAGGAATCAACCTGCCTGACTTCAGGCTCTATTACAAAGCCACAGTCATCAGGACAGTATGGTACTGGCACAAAGACAGAAATACAGGTCAGTGGAACAAATTGAAAGCCCAAAGATAAATCCATGCACCTATGGACACCTTATCTTTGACAAAGGAGGCAAGAATATACAATGGAGAGAAGATAATCTCTTTAACAAGTGGTGCTGGGAAAACTGGTCAACCACTTGTAAAAGAATGAAACTAGAACACTTTCTAACACCATAGAAAAAAATAAACTCAAAATGGATTAAAGATCTAAACCTAAGACCAGAAACTATAAAACTCCTAGAGGAGAACATAGGCAAAACACTCTGACATAAACCACAGCAGGATTCTCTATGACCCACCTCCCAGAATTTTGGAAATAAAAGCAAAAATAAACAAATGGAACCTAATTAAAATTAAAAGCTTCTTCACAACAAAGGAAACTATACGCAAGGTGAAACGACAGCCTTCAGAATGGGAGAAAACAATAGCAAATGAAGCAACGGACAAACAACTAATCTCAAAAATATACAAGCATCTCATGCAGCTCAATTCCAGAAAAATAAACAACTCAATCAAAAAATGGGCCAAAGAACTAAACAGACATTTCTCCAAAGAAGAAATACGGATGGCTAACAAACACATGAAAAGATGCTCAACATCACTCATTATCAGAGAAATGCAAATCAAAACCACAATGAGGTACCATTTCACACCAGTCAGAATGGCTGCGATCCAAAAGTCTACAAGCAATAAATGATGGAGGGGGTGTGACACTCTGTTGGTAGGAATGCAAACTAGTACAGCCACTATGGAGAACAGTGTGGAGATTCCTTTAAAAACTGGAAATAGAACTGCCTTATGACCCAGCAATCCCACTGCTGGGCATACACACCAAGGAAACCAGAATTGAAAGAGACATGTGTACCCCAATGTTCATCACAGCATTGTTTATAATAGCCAGGACACAGAAGCAACCTAGATGTCCATCAGCAGACAAATGGATAAGAAAGCGGTGGTACAAATACACAATGGAGTATTACTCAGCCATTAAAAAGAATACATTTGAGTCAGTTCTAATGAGGTGGATGAAACTGGAGCCTATTATACAGAGTGAAGTAAGCCAGAAAGAAAAACACCATTACAGTATACTAATGCATATATATGGAATTTACAAAGATGGTAACGATAAGCCTGGATGCGAGACAGCAAAAGAGACACAGATGTATAGAACAGTCTTTTGGACTCTGTGGGAGAGGGAGAGAGTGAGATGATTTGGGAGAATGGCATTGAAACATGTATAATATCATATAAGAAATGAATTGCCAGTCCAGGTTCGATGCAGGATACAGGATGCTTGAGGCTGGTGCACTGGATGACCCAGAGGGATGGTATGGGGAGAGAGGTGGGAGGGGTTTCAGGATGGGGAACATGTATATACCCATGGAAGATTTATGTTGATGTATGGCAAAACCAATACAATATTGTAAAGTAATTAGCCCCCAATTAAATAAATAAATTTAAATATTTTAAAAAAGAAAAAACTCAACATTCAAAAAACTAAGATCATCTAATGTGAAGAAATGACTTAGTGGAAAAGACCCTGATGCTGGGAAAGATTGAAGGCAGGAGGAGAAGGGAATGACAAAGGATGATATGGTTGGATGACATCACTGACTCAATGGACATGAGTTTGAGCAAGCTCCAGGAGCTGGTGATGGACAGGGAAGCCTGGCGTGCTACAGTCCATGGGATCGCAAAGTCAGACATGACTGAGTGACTGAACTGAAACTGAAGCCTACCATACTGCCCATACAGCCCACTACAATGGAAGAACCCACTCTGTCCTCATAAGGAAAACTCCTAGAGCTTCTAGCTAGGGTGACAAGAGCAGAGTGTGCTTCTGGGATGAATAGTACATCACCTACAAATGGCCACTTCTTCAAGGTTGGAAAACATAACTAATGTAAGAGATGCATAAAAATACAAACAGCAACCAAGACAAACTGAGCTGACAGAATAACATGCTCCAGGTGATGAGGGAACAAGACAAATACCCAGAAGAAGAGCTAAGTGAACTGGAGACAGGCAAATAACCCAAGCATGAGTTCAGGGTAGTGATTATAAGGAGATCGAAGAACTCAGGAGAGAAATAGATGCACACAGTGAGAAGTTAGAAATTTTAAACAAAGAGAAATACAAAGAACTGCCAAGAAGAGATAAAGAGCATAACAAATAAAAAGAAAAATATACTAAAAGGAATCAACAATAGACTAAATGATACAGAAGGGTGGATCAGAGAGCTGGAAGACAGAGTAGTGAAAATCTCTGAGGCCTAAAAGAAAAGAAAAAAGAATGAAATGGGGACTATTTAAGAGACTACTGGGACAACATCAAGCACACTAATATTTGCATTATAGGGGTCCCAGAGAGAGAAGAGAGAGCAAAGGGGCTTGAGAACATATTTGAAGACATAATAGCTGAAAACTTCCCTAACCTGGGAAAAGAAACAGTCACCCAAGCCTAGGAAGCACAGAGATTCCCATATAGGATTAACCTAAAGAAGAACACATCAAGGCACATTGTAATTAAAATGGCAAAAACTAAAGAAAAAAAGAGAATATTAAAAGCATCAAGAGAAAAGCAACAAATAACATACAAAGGAACACCCATAAAGCTTTCAGCTGACTTCTCAGCAGGGACTCTATAGGTCAGAAGGAACCAGCATGATTTATTAAAGTCATGAAAATAAAAACCTACAACTAAGAATATTCTACCCAGCAAAAGCAGTTCTAAGAGGAGATTTTACAGTGAGTTTACCTGAGGAAACAAAAATCTCAAATAAACAACTTAACCTTATACCTAAAGCAACACAAAGAAGAACAAACAAAAATCAAAGTTAGTATTAATAAAAGATATCATTAACAGTAGAGCAAAAATAGAGAATAAAACAAAAGAGAAGGGATCAATGAAAGTAAAACCTAGTTCTTTGAAAAGATAAACAAAATTGATAAACCTTTAGCAAGATTCATCAAGAAAAAGAAAGTACCCAAACCAATGAAATCAGAAATCAAAGAGAAGTTACAAATGACACTACAGAAATACAAAGAATCATCATAGACTATTATGAACAACTGTATGCCAAAAAGATGGACAGCCTAGAAAAAACGGACAAATTCTTAGAAAGGAGCAGTCTCCCAAGACTGAACTAGGAAGAAATTTTAAAAAAATAAAGTGAACAGCTGAGTTACCATTAGTGAAACTGAATCAGCAATTTTTAAATCCCCAACAAACAAAAATCCAGGATTAGGTAGTTTCACAGATGAATCCCTACCAGACATTTAGAGAAGAGTTAATGCCCAACCTTCTGAAGCTATTCCAAAAAATTGTAGAGGAAGGAACACTCCCAAACTCATTCTGTGAGGCCATCATCACCCTGATACCAAACCAGAGAAAGATAACCACAAAAAAAGGAAAACTATAGGCCAGCACTACTGATAAACACAGATGCAAAAAATCCTCAAGAAAATACTAGCAAACCGAACTCAATAACATATTGAAAGGATTATATACCGTGATCAAGTGGGATTTATTCCAGGGATGCAAGGATTTTTCAATATCTGTAAATCAACATGATACACATTAACAAACTGAAGAATAAAAACTAGGTCATCATCCCAAAAGATGGAGAAAAATATTCTGACAAAATTCAGCATCTATTTATGAATGTTTAAAAAAAAATTTCCAGGAAGAGGGCATAGAGGGAACCTATGATAGCTTAACAAAAAGGCTATACTGGACAAACTCACAGCTAACATCATACAGAACAGTGAAAAGCTAGAAAGCATTCCAAAATCAGGAACAACAAGGATGCCCATTCCAGCTACATTTATTCGACACAGTATTGGAAGTCCTAGCCACAGCAATCAGACAAAAAGAAATAAAAGGTATCCAAATCGGAAAGGAAAAAGTAAAACTGCCACTGAGGGTGAAATGATACTATATATTGAAAATCCTAAAGATGCCACCAGAAAACTACTAGAGCTCACTGAAGAATTCAGTGAAGTTGCAGGACACAAAATTAATATACAGAAATCTGTTGCGTTTCTATACAGTGAAACAAAAGATTCAAAAGAGAAACTAAGGGAACAATTATATTTACCATTACATTTTTAAAAAATACCTAGGAATAAACCTGCCTAAGGACAAAAAGACCTCCACTCCAAAAACTGTATGACACTGATAAAAGAAACTGAAGGTCACGTGAATACATGGAAAGATAGACCATTTTGGGGACTGAAAGAAGAGTGTTAAAATGACCATATTACCCAGGGCAATGAAATTCACTGCAATCCCCGTCAAAACACCAATGACATTTCTCACAGAATGAGAACAATAATTTTAAATCTGTATGGAAACAGAAAAGACCCAAACAGCCAAAACAATCTTGAGAAAGGAGAACAGACAGGGAGGAATCAAGCTCCCTGACTTTAGCCCACACTATAAAGACACAGTCATCAAAACAGTGTGGTACTAACACAAAGACAGACACATAGATCAATAAAATAGAAGATAGCCCAGAAATAAATCCATGTATTTTAGGTCAATTAATCTACAATGAAGAAGACAAGAATATAAAATTGAGAAAAGATAGTCTCTTCAAGAAGTGGTGCTAAGGACTAGACAGTATTCTTTAACACCACATATAAAGATAAACTCAAAATGGATCAAATACCTAAATGTAAGACCAAGAATTATAAAATTCTTAGAGGAAAACAAGCAGAAAACTTTTTGACATATATTGGAGCAATATTTTTTGGATCTGTCTCTTAAAACAAAGGAAATAAAAGCAAAGATAAACCGATGGGACCTAATTAAACTTAAAATCTTTTACACAGCAAAGGAAACCATCGCCAGAATGAAAAGACAACCTATAGAATGGGAGAAAATATTTGCAAATGATATGACTGGTAAGGGGTAAGTATCCAAAACATATGAACAGCTCATATAACTCAACATCAAAAAACTAACAATCTGATTAATAAATGGGCAGAGAAACTGAATAGACACTTTCCCAAAGAGGATATGCAGATGGACAACAGACACTTGAAAAGATGCTCAGCATCAGTAAGCACTGGGGGAAATGTAGATCAAAACCACAATGAGCTATCACCTCATGCCTGTCAGAAGGACACATCAAAAAGTACGCAAATAAAAAATGTTAGTGAGGACATGGAAAAAAAGGGAATCCTCCAATACTGTTTATAGGAATGTAAATTGGTGCAGCCACTGTGCAAGAAGAATATACAGATTAATTCAAAAACTTAACACTACCATATGATCCACCAATTCCACTCTTGGGTATATAGCCAAAAAAAAAAAAACCCACAAATTTGAAAAGATACTTGTTTCTCAATGTTCATTGCAGCACTATTTACAACAACCAGGACATGGAGGCAACCTGTGTCCACTGACAGATGGACAGATGAATGGATAAAGAAGACATGGCATATATATACAATGGAATATTACTCAGCCATAAAAAATTATGGATTTGGGTCAGCTGTAGTGAGATGGATGAACCCAGAGCCTGTTATACAGAGTGAGGTAAGTCAGAAAGAGAAAAACAAATAATGTATATTAACACACATATATATGGGATCTAGAAAATATACTACTGATGAACCTATTTGAAGGAATGGAGACACAAATATAGAGAACAGACTTCTGGACACAATTGGGGAAGGAAAGGGTGGGACAAATTGAGAAAGTAGCATTGACATATATACACTATCATGTGTAAAATAGCTCGTGGGAAGCTGCTACATAACACAGGGAGCCCACCCTGGACCTCTGTGATGACCTAGAAGGGTGGGATGGAAGGGAAGAGGCAGGCTCAAGAAGGAGGGGATTAAAAAAAAAAAACAACAACTGTGGCTGATTTGCATTGTTGTATGGCAGAAACCAACACAACATTGTAAAGCAATTATCCTCCAATTAAAAAAAAATCTAAAATAAAACTACCATTATGATCCACCAGTTCCAAAAAAATAAACAAAATAATCTGAAAAGACACGTGTACTCCAATGTTCACTGCAGCATTATTTACAATTGCCAGGATGTGAAATCAACCTAAGTGTTCATCAACAAATGAATGGATAAAGAAGCTACGAAATATAGATACATGTGTGTGTGTATACACACACACACACACACAACATACACATGCACACAATGGAACACTGTGCTGTGCTTAGTCGTTTCGGTCGCGCCCAACTCTTTGCGACCTATGACTGTATCCCGCCAGGCTCCTCTGTCCATGGAAATCTCCAGGTAAGAATGCTGGAGTGGATTGCCGTGCCCTCCTCCACGGGATCTTCCCAACCCAGGAATCAAACCCATGTCTCTGGTGTCTCCTGGATTGCAGGCAGGTTCTTCACCCATTGAGTCATCTGGGAAGCCCAATGGAACACTAAATAGCCATAAAAAGAGAACAAAATTTTGCCATTTCCAACATGGATGATTTGAAGAGTATTAGACTGTAGCCCACCAGCATCCTCCATCCATGGGATTCTCCAGGCAAGAATACTGGAGTGGGTTGCCATTTCCTTCTCCAGGGGATCTTCCCAGCCCAGGGATCGCACCCAGGTCTCCCACATTGCAGGCAGACGCTTTAACCTCTGAGCCACCAGGAAAGCCCTAATAATAAATAATAATAAAATAATATACTAAATGAAATAAGTCAGACAGTGAAAGACAAATACTGTATTATATTACTTATAAGTGGAATCTAAAACAAACTAGTGAGCAGAACAAAAAGAAAGATATAGAGAACTAGTGGTTATCAGTAGGGAGAGGGAAGTAGGAAGAGGCAATATGGGGGTACGGAATTAAGAGGTATAAACTATTAATGTTATGTATAAAATAAGCTACAAGAATATTTTGTACCACACAGGGAATATAACCAATATTTTATAACTATAAATGGAGTATAATCTTTAAAAACTGTGACTCACTATATTGTACACCTGTAAAACATGTAATATTATACAAAGACTATATTTTAATCAAAATGAAATCAGTGGACTTTTAGTAAAGCAGGTTACCTTTCATAATGTGGGAGGTGAAAGTGTTACTCCCTCCGTTGTTTCCGACTCTTTGTGACCCCATGAATGGTATCCCGCCAGGCTCCTCTCTGTCCAGGGGATTTCCCAGGCAAGAATACTGGAGTGGGCTGCCATTCCCATCTCCAGGGGATCTTCCTGACCCAGGGACTGAACTTGAGTCTCCTGCACTGCAGGCAGATTCTTTACTGTCTGAGCCACCAGGGAAGCCCAGTGTGGGAGGGCCTTATCCAATCAGTTGAGGCCCTAAGAGAAAAGCCTTAGGCGCTCCAAGGAAGAAGGAATTCTGCCTCTAGACAGTTTGTGGACTCAAAACTGTGACATCAATTCTTTCCTGCATCTTCAGTCTGTTGGCTTGCCTGAGATTTTGGACTTGCCAGTCTCCACAGTCATGTAGGTCATTTCCTTAAAAAATAATATGTCTCTCTCTTTCCTTCTCTACACACACAAACACCCTACTGGTCCTGGTTCTCTGCAGAACCCCAATACATCATCTAATGTCAAAATAGGAGGAAGGACATAAAATATGTTCACTATGTCAAGAAGACAACATTAAAAAAAATAATAATAAAGGCTAGAAGAGTATGAGGAAAAGGCAATCCACAGACATATTGTTATAAAGTACTAAACTATTATTTGGTGCGGTTCATATATTATTTGGTGTGGTGAGCATCCTAGTAGCCAAAGTAAAGAAGAAAACAGACACTGACTGTAAAAGACAATGCAATGTACATACTTCCAGAGCTTAGTTTTTCTTATCACTGAGGAATTTCTCCCCAAGTAGTTAATCTTCCCTTCCTTGGGTAAAGTGTTATAAAGTATCCTTTATCATCCAACACTAGGAAATTGGGGAGGGGAAGTAATCAATTAATAGTGCCTCTAGCGAGTCCCTTGGCCTACAAGGAGATCCAACCAGTCCTTTCTGAAGGAGATCAGCCCTGGGATTTCTTTGGAGGGAATGATGCTGAAGCTGAAACTCCAGTACTTTGGCCACCCCATGCGAAGAGTTGACTGATTGGAAAAGACTCTGATGCTGGGAGGGATTGGGGGCAGGAGGAGAAGGGGACAACAGAGGATGAGATGGCTGGATGGCATCACCGACGTGATGGACGTGAGTCTCAGTGAACTCTGGGAGTTGGTGATGGACAAGGAGGCCTGGCGTGCTGCGATTCATGGGGTCACAAAGAGACACAACTGAGCGACTGAACTGAACTGAGTTATAGACAGTAAAGGGTCTCCTGAAATGCTTCCTGTTGCTCCTTTAATGTGAAAGAGGAGGCCAAAGCACAAGTCATGCAGAAGTGATTGAGCAAAGTCAAAAAAGGAGGTCAAGCACACAGCCATCTGATCATCTGGCCTGAGCTAAGGAGAAAAATTACAATTACTGGAGGAGTTCAGTTCAGTTGCTCAGTCGTGTCTGACTCTTTGCAACCCCATGAACTGCAACACTCCGGGCTTCCCTGTCCATCACCAACTCCTGGAGCCTACTCAAACTCATGTCTATCACATCGGTGATGCCATGCAACTATCTTATTCTCTGTCGTCCCCTTCTCCTCCCACCTTCAATCCTTCCCAGCATCAGCGTCTTTTCAAATGAGTCGGTTCTTCGCCTCAGGTGGCCAAAGTATTAGAGTTTCAGCTTCAGTCCTTCCAACAAATATTCAGGACTGATTTCCTTTAGGATGGACTGGTTGGACCTCCTTGTAGTCCAAGGGACTCTCAAGAGTCTTCTCCAACACCACAGTTCAAAAGCATCAATTCTTCAGCGCTCAGCTTTCTTTATAGTCCAATCTCACATCTATACATGACTACTCCATCCATGGAGTAAAAGTTGCCTCTATTGCTGATTAAGGGAAGAAACAGAAAAACTGCCCTCAGGTTTATAAACTCTAAGAAATACATGTAATACATGTCTAAGAAATAGCAAGTAACATTTTTTTTATATTTCTGCATTTTTAGAAGCTCTTCCTGCAATGGAATCAATTTTTTAAAACTTTTTTTATGGTAATGAATGGCACCCCACTCCAGTACTCTTGCCTGGAAAATTCCATAGATGGAGGAGCCTGGTAGGCTGCAGTCCATGGGGTCGCTGAGAGTTGGACACGACTCAGTGACTTTATTTTCACTTTTTACTTTCATGCACTGGAGAAGGAAATGGCAACCCACTCTAGTGTTCTTGCCTGGAGAATCCCAGGGACGGTTGAGCCTGGTGGGCTGCCGTCTATGGGGTCACATAGAGTCAGACACGACTGAAGCGACTTAGCAGCAGCAGCAGCAGCATACATAACATAAAATTTACTGTTTTTAAGTATAATTTAATGGCATTAAATCATGTGCAGTTGTGCAACCATCACCACTATCCATCTCCAGAACTTTTTCATCAGCCCAAATGGAATTTCCATACCGATTAAACAGAAAGTCCCCATTATACCCTCGACCCCAGCTCATGGTAACCACTATTCTATACTTACGCCCTTGACCTCAGCCCATGGTAACCATCATTCTACTTCCTGTCCCCATGAATATACCTATTTGAGGTATCTCATAAAAGTAAAATCATACCATGTTTGTCCTTTTGTGTCTGTATTTCATTTATCATAATGTTTTCAAGGTTCATTCATGTTTCCTTATGGCTGAATATTATCTTATTACAAGTATATACTATTTTATATAACTAATTCAAAACATAACGATCAAATGCCTGGCAGGCTATAGCCCATGGGTTCGCAAGAGCCGGACACAACCGAGCAACTAAACCACCACCAATGATCGAATATAAGGCACAAAGTCTCGACTTTTTAAAAATTAACTCTATTCTAAGAACAGTGTGTAAGAGGCAGAACAGCTATTCTGCAAGGAGCCAATTAATGTATAAATCCTAGCTTCAGAGTCAGTAGCAGCAGAGAGAAAACAAAAGTCTGTTAAATAGTTTTCCTTCCCTGAGAGTTAAATAAATCCCCCACTATAACCTTAATTAACATTCTTCATGTTGAAAGCTGAACTGAGATTAAAATGGCCTCACTCTGTGGCCAGTGTACACTGCAACTCTCCATATCATGGTGCCTAAAGCTTATAACGTGTCATTCTTGACCCTTGACCCGCTGATAATGAGCTATCAAAACAGCTGATATGAAGAAGTAGGAGAAACTGCAGGACTGCGAGGCTCTGCTTTCTTTACCTCTGCAGATGAGATACTCTGACAAAGTCAACTATAAAAGCACATCCTTCCCCTCACCTACCTGCTATCCATCAGAAGCTTTTCATTTCTAAGGGCACATAAATAAGATAACCAATCTCTGCATGGAGACATGGGTCCTAAGAAGAACACAGGTCCACAGCAAGACGCCTTAGTATTGAAAGAAGAAGTGAGGTGCTGCACTCTACTCTGGCTTCCACCTTCAGAGTGCACAAAGGAGCGTGTGGCACGAAGGGGATGCCACTGCACACCCGAGTTCAAAGAAGTGGCTCGGTGAGAGTCATCAAAGGATGTCTGCAGGAAGCTGATGAAAAACCACCATTTTCGCACTCTGGCAAGGGAACTGCCAGCAAAATCAAGAGCCGCTTTCATGCAGGCTACTTTGTACAGCATAAACTTCTCAGCTGGGAGGATCTGCTGTCATCTCAGACTATTACCACTTGGCTGAGTTTAAGCTCATCCGCTACTTCTGCCTCCAGTTAGCTAGGAACATGTCATTTACACAAAAGCTGTCTGAGAAAATTACAGAGAATCCAGCCTTGAGCTCCTCCTGTATGTTTTTTTAAGACTGACTTTGAGAGCAAGAGGGGTGTGTTTTTTTTTAAGATAAAAACAAAATAAATGCCAGAAAGATTGTTCTTTTTAGTAAATAAGTAAAGAATCCATTGTCTCTAGAACAAGAGACATTTCCCTAGGTTGTAGAAGCCAGTTTCCAACAGGCTGAAATGAAGATTTTAATAGCATGGATCTCAAATTTGTCTAATCAGGAGACTCCTGAATAAGAACATACTCAGCTTTCCATCCCAAGTAATTACTCAACCCCTCTTCTTAGGGTATCAGTAATACACACTCTGGAAATGGATAAGGGGCATAAACTGAGTACTAAGGTTTTATCTGTGATACTCATTCCATACATCTAAGTAAGGTTAAGTTCATTCAAGCCTTTCTGATGTGGATACACACACCCTCAAAAAAAAAAAAAATGTCCAATGGCCTGAAAACATTCTCAAAGATAAGAACCCCAACAAGACAACTAGAGTTCACCAGTAGTTACAAAATTAAACTTAAACTTAGTAGAATGCCAATTTGCTTCTCTTCTGGGCTGAATTATGTCCCCCTCCCTCCAAAACTCACTGGTTTAAGTCCTAATCCCCAGAACCCAAGAATGTGACTATATTTGAAGATAAGGTCTTAAAAGAAGTCATGAACTTCAAATGAGGCCACTGGAGTGGGCCCTAATCCAATATGACCTGGGTTCTGACAAGAGTAAATCTGGATACAAAACACAGACAAGGACAGGAGGGAGGCCACGTGAAGACACAGGGAGAAGACGGCCATCTGCAAGCCAAGCAGAGGCCTCAGAAGAAATCAATCCTGGCTATATCTTGATCTCAGACTTCCAACCTCCAAAACCGTGAGGAAATAAATGCCTGCTGTTAAACCACCAAACCTGCATGACTTGTTATGGCAGGCCTAGATAACTAATCCCTTGTCTTTGTCTTTCTCCTCAAAATGCCAGGATTCCCAGGCAGGAGTCTATAAAAGTCACAGGGACACTGTCCCCCACCCCTGTCAAGGACCTCACTGTCATCCATGTCCTTACCCCAAATGGGTAATCTCTAAATCCAAAGAGAGTGACAAATAGGAACATCTCTCAAATAAACTGAAGACCCAAAGAGGGGGCCGCTGCCTGCCCCAAGGCCTCTGACTTCCATATTACAGGAATTTCCTCTGCTTCTCCCAAATGCTCTGTGCTAACTAGAAGTTGCCCTGCAAATAGCATCCTTGGGATACTCTTCCCAGAAACTGAGTCCTCCTTTCTCTTGCCTCAATCCCTGCAGCTGGCTCAGATGCCTTGGGCAGTCTCAGTTTCCTATTCTCCCTTTAGGGAAAAGGCAGAGTTGGGGGCCTAAGCACCTCGCACTTTATAGAAGCAAGTCCAGAGCCAGAGGTCATCAGAGACAAAAGGACTGGCAGTTGCCTTAACACTCAATTCGCACTAATTATTTTTTCCTTCACTGGAAAAGTTCATCCAGGAGAGTTAACTGATGGGCTTTGTTAGTGCTGGGAGCCACAAACACTGTGTCTGATTTCCATACTCTCCATGTTTGGCCAACTGCCCAGTGTTGTATCTCTGGCTCCAGGAGCTATGACTAGAAGCGGCCTGTGCTAGACTCAGAGGGAGTCTGAGACAGGATGGACTGCTGGAGGTGAGTCACAAGTGACAGCAGGAGCACAAGGCTTCACCTAGCCAGTCCTAGGGTCCCAGCTTCACTGATCTCCCCAGGCTCCTCAGTCTTGCTCAGCCCACCTCCCTAAAGTTACACAAGCTAGGCACAGCTTTGCAGGGAAGTATCCAGCAATGACTGTGAAATCTATTATTAAAAGAAGGGCCCTGGGGCACTCCTGAGGTCAGCAGATAACACACCAGGGTCTCCTCTAGGCTGTAGGAATGGGCTGGGGCACACTTCAGGGCAGGGGCTGCTGACACTCTAGCCTGAGAATCCCAGCCTTGGAGGAGCAAGGAGAGCGGACTGATGCAATTAGCCAGGCAAACTGGAACTTGTCAAACCATTTAGATAAGGCAGTACTTTAATTTATTCCATTCCCAATCCTAGAGGGTGATTGTGCTTCCCACCCCTGCTGATTCTGCCAGCTGCATTGCATTTTCCAAGCACTGAGGTAAGGGGAAAAAAGGGATGATCTCTCGGCCTACAAATGCCAGTGCTCTGCTATGCAATCAGCACACTCCTTGACTCAATCCAAGGGGTAATCTGACCTTAACGGGATCCAGGGACACATCCTACTGAGTGACTTTGTCACAGAACCTGAAACTGAGTGATGAATTCTGAAGAAAAAAAAAAGTATCCAACTAATAAATAAACTGAGGTTCCTTATCCAGTTCAACCTTCCTTATGCCTCTTACCAACTGATTATATACTAGCTTGCTAATGGTTTTGTTTCAATTATTGAGTTGTGAGCATCTCAAGAGTCCACACGGAATCTAATTCTAATCTCTCTGCATCATTGACTCAATGGACATGAGTTTGAGCACATTCTGGGAGATGGTGAAGGACAGGGAAGCCTGGCATGCTGCAGTCCATGGGGTCACAAAAAGTCAGATACAACTGAATGACTGAACAAGAGATACTGTTGGACATAAGAGAGAAACATGACAAAGAATCAATTACTGATAGCTTTTTGTTTTTGAGGGCTTCCCTTGTGACTCAGCTGGTAAAGAATTCCCCTATAATGCAGGAGACCTGGTTTCAATCCCTGGGTTGGGAAGATCACCTGGAGAAGGGAAAGGCTACCCACTCCAGTATTCTGGCCTGGAGAACTCCATGGCCTGTATAGTCCATGGGGCCACAAAGAGTCGGACACAACTGAGCCACTTTCACTTTCACTTTTGTTTTTGAAATAGTTTTCCCTGCAGAGAAGTAAATCCACTGCATCTGCCTCACTTGAAAGTGAAAGCGTTAGTCTCTCAGTTGGATCCAACTCTTTGAGACCCCATGGGTTGTAGCCCACCAGGCTCCTCTGTCCATGGGATTCTCCAGGCACGAATACCGGAGTGGGTAGCCATCTTCTTCTCCAGAGGATCTTCCCAACCCCAGGATCAAACCTGGGTCTCCTACACTGCAGGCAGATTCTTTACTGTCTGAGCCACCAGGGAAACCCACCTGCCTCACTTACTCAACAACGCAAGCCTCTCCTCATTCTTGCCGTCTATGCCACCAGCCAGGTAATGTCAGCAACAGCATGATCACAACGAATGCCCATCTTTTCAGAAGATCAAACAAAACAGCAAGGTTACAGAGCTTTAATGTTTAAAGTCAGCAAATTCCTGTCCTAGTTTAAAATCTGAACATAACTATATTAGTTTCCTAAACTGTTATAACAAATTACCACATATTTAGTGGCTTTAAAAAAAAAAAAAAGATATGTATTCTCTCAGCATTCTGAAGACCAGAAGACCAAAATTAAGGAGTCAGAAATGTTGATGCCTTCTGAAGGCTCTGAGAGAGAATGTGTTCCATGCCAACCTCTTTCTGGTTTCTGGTGGCTACTGGTAACCTTTAGCATTCCTTGGCTCGTAACTGCACAGCTCTAATCTCTGCGCCTATCTTCACATTCATAGCAGCACTATCTACAATAGCCAACACATAAAAATAACCCAAGTGCCCACCAGGAGGCAACTGTCTTCAGAAGATATGGTGTGTATATGCACCCATATACAACAATGGAATATCACTCAGCCATAAAAATAAATATTGCCATTTGTAACAACATGCATGGACCTGAAGAATATTACACTTTGTGAAGACAGAGAAACAGAAATATTATGTGTGGGATCTAAAAATAATACAAGTTAATCTATACACAAAAGAGAAACAGACTGACAGACATAAAAACAAATTTATGGTTACCGAAGAGGAGAAGGAGGGAAATTAGGAGCATTGGATTAACAGATACAAACTACTATACATAAAATAGATAAGCAATAAAGACTTACTGTATAGCACAAGGAACCATAGTCAATATTGTATAATAATTGATAATGGAATATAATCTGAAAAAAATAAATGAATCACTTTGCTATATCCCTTAAACACAATATTGTGAGTCATCTGTATGTCAACTTCAATTGCAGACTATAATATACATTTCTGTCCTTTTCCCAAATCCCTACTAAAAAGATCGTTGGTTAAAATGATTGAATTTTTCTTTACTAAAGAACTAGAAGGAGCTAACTGCAGAAGAGAGATTTTGGAAAATAGCAACTAATTTAGCTTATGATATTCTTTGCTCTACCAATAACCTACCAAGTAGGATACCAACAGGAAACAAATTAATTTGTTCTGCAGAATTCCTGGAGGGTTCAGCACCTGAAGACTAGGCAGCAAGAGGGCAAGTGTGGCTCTCAGGTTAGAAACAGATTGTTTACAAGCAGTCAGGCCAACTCAGACCTCCAGAGCCTCTCCCCAGCTCTGCACAGCAAGACATCCAACCCTACAAAAATAGGGCTTCACCCTTTTGAAAAAATCAAGAAGAGGATTCTCTGGCTTCAAAGGGATCAGGCACAGTGCAGCAATGGGATGAAGTATAATACCGACAAGTGTGGATTGTCGGTAATCCACATACTCAAATATCCATTCCTACAACAGCAGCATCCAGCTACAGAACCACAGACCTTCTCTTTCCCCTGTCCCCCTTTATACCCCACCTCACGGCTCCCTCTCTTGGGAGATTGGGCAATTCTCTGGAAAAATTAAGTGCCCCAAAGAAACACCCATTACCATCCATCACCTACAGGAAAATCCCACCCACTTACAGCCAGGATCACCAGACCTTTGAGGAAAGTCTCCATGTGAAAAAGTGGAACCAACTAAACAGATAAACAGATATAAGGACCTCAGGGACAACAAGAAAGACAAAGATGGCAACCTAGAGGCTACAGTGGTCCAGAAGGGCGTTTAAGTTGGTCAGTCCTGTTTCTTTGAAAAAATTCACATAAAAATCTGAATTTCCAATTTGTCTTTAAGTAAATTAAAAGCTGTGGCAATTCCAGACTCATATGGAACCCAACATGTCTAAAGAAACAGGCAAACCAAGCCCATGTGAGCCTGGGCTCACCTTTGAAGAGAGGTTTCGAGCTATTAATGGATTTGCAAAAGGGTCCGTGACCCCAAAAGAAGTTAAGAGCCTTGAATCAGCCCCACTTCCGCCCAGCATTTTATGATCCTCTAAGAGTTCTGCCCTCTGCTTCTCCCACATCTGTAGTTTGGCCAAGACGTGCATTTCACTCCTTTAATCTCTTTTCAGTCACTCCCTCCAACCCTTAATCACTTTTATGACTCTTTCTAAATTCCTCCAATTTGTTCAGATCCACTCATGAAGTCCTGCACTTCTTTTCCCACAGTTCAGAATTACCAAGCAAGAGTGTGCCTAATAGCTTTTACAAGGGATATCCAAGATTTGACATGTTAAATCAGCTTCTCACAGGCAGCTGCCCAGTTTAGAAAGGAAAAATGCCAAGCATTCCAGAGTCCATGAGGACTTGGAGTTTTATATCTAGATATTCCCTTGTTACTTCTCCTGCATTAAAATTACATAGATAAATGGGTCCAGAGAGGTTTGCTCTTGCAGCACTCTTGAAATATTCTGAAAAAAAGAATCAAAACTACTCACAGCTCAGAACACAAGACAACAACCATCTCTGACTTTAAAAATACACACACACACACAGAGGCTCAGATGAATAAATTTGTAATCAGCCAGGACTGTTCTAACCAATCCCAAGGCTTCTCACAGTCACATCAGACAATCTGCTCTGACTGGAGGTAATCACAATACATAAACGTCTGCCAAATGAGAATACATTTAAATTCCTCTCAAAGCTTTTCAAGATACCAAAAGCCTGCCCTTCAGAGATACTTTCTCCCAGGTTAATGAGTTGGATTATTTTGTTTATCACAAGCCAAAGATAACTTGGTAGTCAGACCGATAAAAATTCTTTCTCAAATAGCTTCACTGTGGGGTTTCTGCTTTGTTTTGTGCGTTGTTTGAAGTGTGCAGAGTTATGGGCCATGTAACTATCCGCAAAGCACCTGGAAGCAGCGCAGATACTGCTCCAAGAGAATGTGAGTCAATCCCTGAGGCAAACACTGAGGACTGGGACTGTGTGTCTTCCTACGCAGAGTCCTGGCCCAGGACTGTGTGGGCCAGCCCTCTGCCTGGCCTGCCCCCGGCACTGTCACTGTGGGATGTCGCCCACGAGGAGGTCTGTATGCTAGGTTTGGTTCTGGAACTTTCCACGCAGGCACCTTGAGTTTCATGCCCCACGTGAGAGTGTTGCTAGAAAATATGAAAAGAGAATAGTCTAAAAAAAGCTCCGGGAGATATAGAGAATGGGCTTGTGGACACAGAGGGGGAAGGAAAGGGTGGAATGAACTGAGAAAATAGCATTGACATATATACACTGCCATGTGTAAACAAATAGCTAGCAGGAAGCTGCTGTGTAACAGGGAGCTCAGCCCGGTGCTCTGTGATGACCTAGAGCGGTGGGATGAGGGGGAAATGGGAGGAAGGCTCAACACGGAGGGGATACACACACACATATATATGTATGCATATATATATAATTATGACTGATTTACATTGTTGTACCACAGAAACCAACTCAACACTGTAATTTTTCTCCAATTAAAAAATGAATTTAAAAAATAATAAAAAGAAAAAGCTCTGCAACATTTAAAAATGTTCCTGGGGCCAGCAAGCCAGTATGAGGGTCTTTTTGAGGTGCCGTTTCCTACTCCAGGGGAATCTTCCTGACCTAGGGATTGAATTCATGTTTACTCACATTTCTTGTGTCTCCTTGCATTGGCAGGCAGATTCTTTACCGTTAGCACCACCTGGGAAGCCCCGCTCACAGCTACCAGCCCCAAAGTCTCTACCGCCTTTAGCCTGATGCTGCAGAGATTTTCCTGGAGTTGCCTGTCCTTCAGATATCCTTGGGGTTGCTATTATTTGGTGTTTGCCGGGAAGGGCTCCAACATGGCTTCCATGCCAGGGCTTCTGGCATGGAAGTGTGAAGCCCGCCCCTGACACCTACCTCCTGTCTCACGTGTTCTCACTGCTCCAGTCACCTTGGCCTGGTTTCTGACACTCACGTGTGCCAGGCTCCAGCCTACCACAGAGCCTTTGGACATGGTGTCTATCCTCCAACCAAAAGAGCTTTCCCTTCTCTTGCTCTTGCCCTTAACTCCCACCAGTCCTTCCTGTTTCAGGTCATGAGCCACTTGGCCTGGAAAGCCTTATCTAGAATATTACTCAGCCATAAAAAGGAACAAAATTGGGTCATTTGTAGTGATGTGTGTGAACCTAGAATCTGTCATACGGATTGAAGTCAGTCAGAGAAAAATGAATATCCTATATTAATGCACACATACAGAGTCTAGAGAAAGGGTATGTGTGTGTGTCCAACTCAGTCGTATCTGACTCTCTGACCCCATGGACTATAGCTTGCCAGGCTTCTCTATCCATGGGATTTCCCAGGCAAGAATACTGGAGTGGGTTGCCATTTCCTTTTCCAGGAGGATCTTCAAAACCCAGGGATTGAACTTGGGTTTCCCTCACTGCAGCCAGATTCTTTACAGTCTGAGCCACCAGGGAAGTCTGGAAAAGGGTACAGATGAACACATTTGCAGGACAGGAATAGAGATCTAGATAATGGACATGTGGACATGGAGGGGAAGGGGGGGAGGGCAAATCGGGAGAGTAGCACTGACTATATATACACCACCATGTGTGAGACAGAGCTAAAGGAAACTGCTGTTATAACACGGGGAGCCAACCCAGTGCTCTGTGATGA
>SJYF01000281.1:3620618-3630823 GCA_006410515.1 Procapra przewalskii
GCTGATTCACATTGTTGTACAGCAGAAACTAACAACATTGTAAAGCAATTATACTCCAATAAAAAATTAAAAGGACGTCTTATCTGACCTCTCTCACTGTGTTTAAAGCCATCTAACAAAGGCTCTCAGAGCTGTCTCCCAGGAGCACTTAACACAGCTGCAAGTTCACATTTGCCAGTGTGATGATGGGTGCATACTCTCTGTCTCCCACACTGGATTAATCTTTGTGAGAGAAGAGACCAGATCTGGTTTTGTTCACTCATCATATCACCACTGGCACAGAAGAGAAGCGGAGTAAGTGTCAGACGGATGCAGAGGAGAGAGGGTGATACACAGTCTGGGGGGACTACTCTCCCCTCCCCTTTCCCTCCATTGCCACCTCTGATCAGTTGTGTCCTCTGCCAAGATGGTCCTACCCCAACCCAACATCTGCTGTTTCTTCAGAGGTCTACCTCCTACTGACAGAAACTAACCTTCACCTCCCAACTCCTTGACACACTTCTCTAAATTTCTTTTTCTTCTAATGGTCTTTCCCACCTCTGCCTGGTTGCCCCTCTGCTTCTGGATAGACCAGACTCCAGCCCTGCAGTGCATGGGATCCAGCTCCCAAGCTGCCCCTGCAGGCTTGGGGGGAGTACCCTGAAGTGAGGAGAATTAGCTTTACTGACATGACAAGGAGACACAAGTGAGGCTGGCACCTAAACCTCCTTCCTCTCCCTGAGGGGCTACTGCCAGGTGTGGCCCCTTCTTACAGCCCTCCCAGAGAAGTGTGGAGCCAAGAGTAAGTGGCTGAGGGACAGATATGGCACCTCACGGCTGCTGAAAGGGGTCAGCCAGCAGTAATGCAGTCTCCTCTTTGCCCCATCACCCAGGGCTCACCTCTTCCCAATAAATTCTTGGCCTCTTAGTCCTTCTCTCAGACCCTCTTCTCTCAACCATTCAGGCTGATATCCTCTGACATTCCCAGTGTCCCTGAAGCAACCACTCCTGCAGCCCAAGCATAGAATACCTTGAGAGAAGACTCTCACTGAACATCTTCTGAGTGCACAGACCTTGGGCATCTGGGCTTGGACCAGTAAGTTCAGTTCAGTTGCTCAGTCGTGTCTGACTCTTTGCGACCCCATGAAACGCAGCACGCCAGGCCTCCCTGTCCATCACCAACTCCCGGAGTTCACTCAGACTCGCATCCATCAAGTCAGTGATGCCATCCAGCCATCTCATCCTCTGTCATCCCCTTCTCCTCCTGCCCTCAATCTTTCCCAGCATCAGGGTCTTTTCAAATGAGTCAGCTCTTCGCATCAGGTGGCCAAAGTACTGGAGTTTTAGCTTCAGCCTCAGTCCTTCCAATGAATAGTCAGGACACGTAAAACCTCTCTGCTTAACTCTGCACTAGTCAGAACCCACCATCAACAGTCCCAGTTTTAAAGTCACCCACTTTAAAACTGTGCTTCCAAAATTTCTGAATGATGGAGCCTGTGGAGCATGTGATGAAAGCCGTGTGTCTTTCTCCCAGAGAAGTGCATGTGTGTATCCATTTAGGGGGTCCTCAGAACCCCTGAAGCACCATCTACAGCGAACATAGCCAGTGGACAATGACAAGTTCAGCAACCAAAGTCACGTTTTATAAGGAGCAGATGAAAGAAGGACCAAATCTTAAAAGAAAAAAATCAAGGATGGACAATCTGGCAGCTGGCATCTGAAGGCCCAGCAACGGCAAGCCGACGTTTATTCCCATAGTCTCTCCTCTTCTGGGGGTGACTTCTCTGGTCTCCCCAGTCATAGTTAGCTGCCCCTCCTCTGTGTCTGTAGCCCCTTGGGTATGCTGCGATTCTAACCATAAAATATTAAGTCTTTATCCAAAGGGCTAGACGAGGTTTCAGTTAGGCTAGAAACATTTAAAAAAAAAAAAAAGCAGGGCTGGAAAGTCCCTTACTCATCCCTGCTTCCTCTCTGCTTCGTAAAAATCACTGTCAGCTAGCTCATGGGTCATTCAAAACCAGGTGACAGGCTGGCTTTGGCCACAGGCCCTGCACTAACCACCGATGAGTCAGCCCATCCCCTCTCCCCACCACCACCACATTATAGGCTCCTCAGAGGCAAGTCTCCCTGGGGTCCAAGTTCTAACATAGTGACGGAAGTTTAATATATACAGGTTGAATGAATGGATCCTCCTCGTCTTTCAAGACTGAGCTTAGATGACACCTTCATGAAGACTTGCCAGTTCATTTCTTGCTAGTTTTCAGGTTGGTTTTTCACTTTCTAATGTAAAATATAAGATAACCACTCACTCAGCTTTCCATAAGCTAGGCTTTTCAAAAGTCATATCAAAAGTGGGGATGACTCCAAGGAATCTGTTAAATATTCTTGTGCAGCTGTTCACATCTCAGTATTTAATTAGTTATGATTGCAATTTAAAAAAAACAATTAAACTCTGTCAGTGTTATTTACTGCATCTCATGATGAGTCTGTCTTTACGCTCCCCAGATGACAGAAAACTGGATGGAGATATTTCCGCTGAGAAGCTACTGAGAGAGAAACAAGTTTCTGCCACTCACACGTAATTTTCTTGGCCATTCTTTGGAGTAAAGGTGGAGTGATCTGAGAAAAACATCATTTTGCAATTTCAGAAGACAAATTTCAAAAATCATCAAATGGACAGCTAAAACTTGATAGACCTATGGTTTTCACTGATGTTCTAAACATAGGAAGACCAAGAACAGACATTTCTCACTGAATGTCCTTGCCGGAATTCTAAACTCATTAGCATTTACAGTCCTAAAAGGAGTTGGAACCAAAATTTACATAACATTAGCTAAGAAGTTGGAGTGGAAAAACAAAGGGGAATTAAAGTATGTTAATATTCTTGTCTTATAAGAGAGAAAGCTACCAATTAACAAACTTCGCTGGAAAATAAATCGATTCATGAATACAAAAAAATAAAAGATATTCTGTAGGGGACTCGCCTGGTGGTCCAGTGGCTAGGACTCCATGTTCCCAATGCAGGGGGCCTGGGTTCAATCCCTGGTCAGAGAACTAGATTCCATATGCCTTGACTAAGACCCGATGCAGCCAAAAACAAAACAAAACCAAATCTGTAAATGTAATGTGGTATCCTAGATGGGTTCTGGAACAGATAAAAGACATTAGGTGAAAACTAGGGAAATAAGAAAAAAAATTATAATTTAGTTAATTATAATGTGTCATTACGGGTTGATACATTGTGACAAGTGTACCACACTAATATAAGATGGCAGTAATAGTGGAAATAGAGGTGTGGGGTAGAGAGGAACTCTCTGTACTATTTTTTCAACTTTTCCTAAAATTTAGAACTATCCTAATGTAAAATGTGTATTGGGACTTTTCTGGCCGTACAGTGGTTAAGATTTTATGCTTCCAGTGCAGGGGGTACAGGTTCAGTCCCTGGTCAGGGAACTAAGATCCCACATGCCACGCAGCATGGCAAAAAAAAAAAAGTATTTATTGAACTGCTGCTCTGTACTAGGAAAAACCATCACCATGACTTTAAACGTGTATGCAACAGAGATCATAAATAAATAGTACAAAAAGCTTTATTAACTTTTAAAAATAGAAGTAATCCCTAAAGAACATAATTAATATACGCAGTTTACAATTACATGGGGAAGGAAAACGTAAATTTTTTGAAAATTTTAATCCAAGAGAATGCAGGCAATAAGAATAGAGTATATTCAGGGGCCCGGGGGCTTCCTTCCCCTGAAGGAAGAAATGGAAACCCACTCCAGTATTCCTATCTGGAGAATTCCATGGACAGGGGAGTCTGGTAGGCTACAGTCCATGGAGTCACAGAGTGTGCACAGCTGAGCACAGTACAGCAAAGATGAACAAGGCAAAAATTAAGAACTGCACATTAAGGGTGTAGTATCTCTTTTTCTCCCTAATTAAATATTAGGCTGCTATCCTCCACCTCCCTCCCCATTCTTAAGTTTTTTGACTCCTACCCTAGGCAGCTTATCAGGTTTCTGGGACTATATCAACCAATTAAGAAATATTAACTGGGTTGAAGGCAAAGACCCTCAATAAATGCTGTGGGACAGCATTCTCAGAATGCAAAACCCTTTCTCAGCTGTGCCCTTGTAGACCCAGCAAAGGGCCTGTGGACTGTGGGTGCTTCATAAGTACTTGGGGAGACTGTCCAGGCAATGCCCTGCCTGGACAGTGAACTCACCCAGGGAGCTCTTAATAAGAACAATGCCCAAAGCCATGCCAACAGACATTCTACTTTAATTGGTCTTGGGTGCGAGCCAAAACATCAGTATTTTTTTTTAAAGCTTCCAAGGAGGTTCTAACACGCAGCAGGGTTGAGTCTATAGGGTGAGGCTATAAGACAAGCTAGAGTAAACCGAGCCTGGACGTGAGGAGATCAGTTAAGTGTTTATTACAGCAGTGCAGGTGTGGGAATTTCGAGTCATTACTATTCTCTTCCTTCAGAAGCTATAATTCACTGTGCATGTCTGGAGCAGCTGAAATGTGTACAGTAGTTCTGCTTTCAAAAGCTATGGACAGGGAAGGGGATCAAGTAGAGCAGGGGGAAGGGATGGACCGAGTCCTGGGGGAGCGCTGCCACAGCGGCAGTCCAGGTCCCCAGCACGACCACCTTGATTCCTGCAGCCACAGTGCCCAAGCCACAGCCCAGTACGCACCACAGCCCAGCACTCGGTCTGGGATGAATACAGAGGCGAAAGGGGGATGACCCTAGGCTGCTCCTGGGCAGAAACACAGACACCTGCCCGGGGGGCACCTAGGTCCACTGTGACTACATGGGCCTGACTTTCTTCAGTGGTCACCTCCTCTGGGGTGGGACCCATGCTTGAGGGCAACAGAGCCTGATCAAACTCCTCAGGGCTTCCACTCAGCCTGGAGAACAAACCCCAGCCCTAACAGAGCCGGGATGGCCTTGGAGCAAAGAGGCACCCCCAGCAAGCAGTGCAGCTCTGTCACGGCACCAGTCACGACCCCTGTCAAAGGAATAATGGCCAGCACATCCTGAGGAAAGATGTGGCCAGCAGCCACACCACCCCTCCAACTAAAAATAGTGGACTCACATGGTCTACACAGGAATGCTGGCGTTCAGTCACTTAGTCGTGTCCAACTCTTTGCGACCCCATGGACTGCAACACGTCAGGCTTCCCTGTCCTCCCCTATCTCCTGGAATTTGTTCATACATAGGAATGCTCCCACATAAAACACCCATTCAAAAACCACAGTAGATAACTTACTCTGTCTCTGAATTTAGCAGAAACAGTTAAGTAAAACAAAAAAGTCAAGGAACTACTCCCAAGTAAAATAACAAGAGAAAGCCCTTGAAAGAACAAATAATGAAACAAATCTCAACAGTTTATTAGACTGAGTTCAAATAGGAGGTAATAAAAATGCTAAAGGTATTAAGAAAGATTATTGATAGAAATGCAGATCACAGTAAAAAGAAACTAGAAAATATGAAGATGCAGAAGGCAATTCAATTGCTGAGATAAAAACCAATTCAGAAGCAATGAGGAGCAGATGAAATGACAGAGACGGTGGCAGAGCAGCCAAAATGGCAGAATCAAAAGACCCTGAGCTCACCTCCTTGCACAAGCGCACGAAAGTCACCGCAGATGCAGAACAACCCTTGATGAAAGAGACTGGAACATTTCTGAAAAGGTTTACAACTAAATATATAAAGAAGGAACCGCAATGAGTTGGGTAGGAGGAGCAGAAGCACTATATAGCTGACTTCCAAACCACCCAGGGGAGGAGCCAACAAAGGAAAATAAACTGTAGAGGCTTCTCCCATAGGAGGAGAGCCCTGAGCCCTACACCAGGCTCCCCAATCCGGGTTCCAGCACCAAGAAGACAAGCCCCCAAAGCATTTGCCTTTGAAGGTCAACGGGGCTTAACTGTGGAACCCCCACAGGACTGAGGGGAATAGAGACTCACTCTTAATGAGCACACACAAAATCTCATGTGCATCGAGACCCAGCACAAAAGCAGTACTTTGATAGGAGCCTGGCCCAGACCTAACTGCTGGTCTTAGAGAGAAGAGGTGGGAGACAAAGCTCCAACCATCCAAAAGCTGCATAAAGATTTCCTGAGCTCACTCCTGTCTCTGGACACACCCCTAGACACAGTCTGGCTCACTAGAGGGCCAAGTCTCAGTTCTGCCCAGAAGTAGGTAGGTGTCCCCAGCCAGGAGGCCTGCACAAGTCTCTAGACCACCTCACTGACCACAGGGCAGACACCAGAAACAAAACAACCATGATCCCTACAGCCTATAGGCCCATTCTATCAACACAGACCAGCCCTATCCTGAGCCACCTGGGCCCTGGCCCTGACCACTAGCAGGTCAGCACAACTCTCAAGATACCCGGGACCCTGTGTCCAACTGCATCAGAAATCAGAATCCCTGCACCAGTGAGCTCTGGAACCCCTGAGGCCTGCAGCCAGACTCCAGCTCTGTTGCCAGTTGACTGGCACTAATCCCAGGATCTGGCTTCACCTGCCAGTGGGTGGGCAACAGCCCCAGAGTCTTCCAGGTGCTGACTCCATTCACTAGTGAGTCAGCACTAGCCCTAGGACCCCCTAGGGTTCTGCACCCACTACCTTATAGCCAAATCCCACCAAACAGCAGCCAGCAGCATCCACACAGGCAGGGCTTGGAAACCAATCAGACTAGGGACCAACCAAAACTCCCATGCACTGCCCACGTAGTCAGTCTGCCACAACAGAAGGCCTCATGCAGCCCTCTTAAGGGAAACTCTACAGCAGATAGCTTGGGTGATGAGAGGGGCGTGCACTGTTAGATCTATAGGATGCCTTCTACAGAAAGCCACTTCTCCAAGACGGAGAGATGTAACTAGCCTATCATATACATAAAAATACAAAGAGCAACTCAGACAAAACGAGGCAGCAGAAGAGTATGTTCCAGACGAAGGACTAAATAAGGAGATGGAGAAATAAGACATAAATAATATGTTGCTTAACAACCAATGGTTCCCTGATAAAATTAAAGAGGAAATAAAAAAATACCTACGGCAAATGAAAACAAAAACACATTGATCTAGCCATATGGGACTAAGCAAAAGCTAGTTCTAAGAGGAAGTTTATAGTGATATAAATTTACCTCAGGAAACAAGAAAAACCTCAAATAACCCAACTTTACTTCTAAAGCAACTAGAAAATAAGAATCAACAGAACCCAAATTCAATAAAATGAAAAAAACCATACAGATCAGAACAAAAATCTATGAAAGAAAGTCAAAAAAAAAAACAATGGAAAAGATTAATCAAACTAAAAGCTGATACTTTGAAGAGATAAAACTGATAAACCTTTATCCAGACTCATGAAGAAAAAGGGAGAGGGAAAAATTTAATAAAATCAGAAATGAAAAATGTTACAACTGACCACACAGAAATACAAAGGATCATAACAGACTTCTACAAGCAACTATATGCTAATAAAATGGACAACCTAGAAGAAATGGAAAAATTCTTAGAAAGGTATGGTATCCCAAAACTGAACCAGGAAGAAATAGAAAATATGAACAGAGCAAGTATGGAAATTGAACTAGTAATTTTTTAAACTCCCAACAAACAAGAATCAAGGGGTAGACAGCTTCACAAGTATATTCTACCAAACATTTAGAGAATAATCAATGTCTACCCATCTAAAACTATTCCAAAAAGTTGCAGAGGAATGAACACTTTGAACTCATTCTATGAGACCACCAACCCTTTGGTAAAAACCACACTATGATACCACAGAAAAAGTACATTATTGGCCAGTATCAAGGACGAACACAGATGCAAAAATTCGCAACAGAATCCTGCCAAACTGAATCCAACAATACATTAAAAGGATCATCCACGATAATCAAGTGGGATTTATGCCAAGAATCTAAGGAATTTTCAGTATCTGTAAATCAATGTGATACACCACATTAACAAATAGAAGAATAAAAACCATATGATCATCTCAATAAGTGCAGAAAATGCTTCTGACAAAATTCAACATCTATTTATAATAATAAAAAATTTCAGAAAACGGGCATAGAGGGAACCTACCTCAACATAATAAAGGCCACACATGACAAACCCACAGCTAACATCATACTCAGTGGTGAAAAACTGAAAGCATTCCTTGTAAGATCAGGAACAAAACAAGGAGGCCTAATCATACCACATTTATTCAACACAGTTTTGGAAAACTTAGCCACAGCAATCAGAGGGGGGGAAAGATATAAAAGGAGTCTATTGAAAAAAAGTAAATCTGTTGCTTTTTGCAATGACATAAAGCATCTGCCTCCAATGCGGGAGACCTGGGTTTGATCCCTGGGTCAGGAAGATCCCCTGGAGAAGGAAATGGTAACCCACTCCAGTATTCTTGCCTGGAGAATCCCATGGACGGAGAAGCTTGGTAGGCTACAGTCCACGGGGTCGCCAAGAGTCGGAAACGACTGAGCGACTTCACTTTCACAAATACTATACATAGAAAATCCTAAAGTCAAAAGCAGAAAACTACTGGAGCTCATGAGTGAATTCAGTAAACTTATAGGGTACAAAATTAATATACAGAAATCTGTTGCATTTCTATTTACTAACAGTAACCAATAAAATATCAAAAAGAGAAATTAAGGCAGCAACCCCATTTACCAATGCAGCAAAAAGAATAAAATATCTAGGAATAAGCCTTCCTAAGGAGGAGAAAGACCTATAGTTTTCTAAAAGACCTATAGTTTTCACTATAAGACACTGATAAAAGAAAATTGAAGATCACAGAGATGGAAATATACACCATGTTCTTGGACTGGAAGACTCGATATTGCTAAATTGATAATACTACCTAAGGCAGTCTACACAGATTCAATCCCTATTAAATTACCAATGGCATTTTTCACAGAACTGGAACAAAGGAATTTTAAATTTGTATGGAAACACAGAAGACTCCAAATAGCCAAAGCGATCTTGAGAAAGAACAGAGCTGCGGGAATCATGCTCCCTGACTTCCGACGGTACTACATAGATATGGTGATCAAAACAGTGTGGTACTGACACAAAAAAAGTACAAGATATAAAGCCCAGAGAGAAACCCATGCACTTAGGTCAATTAAAATACGACAAAGGGGGCAAGAATATACAATGAAGAAACAAATCTCTTCAACAGCTGTTGGGAAAGCTAGACAACTACATGTAAATCAATGAAATTAGAGCACTCTCTCACACCATACACAGAAATAAACTCAAAATACTTTAGAGATCTAAATATAAGACTTGACACCATAAAACTACTAGAAGAGGACATAACCAAAACATCTTGACATGAAACATATCAATGTTTTCTTAGGTCAATCTAAGTCAAAAAAAGTAAGAGCAAAAGTAAATAAATGGGACCTAATCAAACTCAAAAGCTTTTGTATAGCAAAGAAAATCATCAACAAAACAAAAAGACAACCTACAGAATGGGAGAAAATATTTGAAAACCGATAAGGGATTAATGTCCAAAATATACAAACAGTTCATACAATATCAAATAAATGAAAAATCTTTTCAAAAATAGAAGATCTCAATAGACATTTCTATAGAAGACTCAAAGAAAGGCCATCATTAAAAAGCCAACAAATAACAAATGCTAGAGATGGTGTGGAGAAAAGAGAACCCTCCCTGTTATACTGTTTGTGGGAGTGTGAACTGGTGCAGCCACAACGGAGAACAGTATGGAGGTTCCTTAATCAATAGGGTTACCAAATGACCCAGCATCCCAATCCTGGGCATATATCCAAAAAAACATGAAATCTCTAGCTTGGAAAGAAACATGCACCTCAGTGTTCATAACATTATTTACAATAGCCAAGACATGGAAGCAGCCCATGTGCCCATCAACAGAGAACTGGCCTAAGAAGGTCTGGTGTGTACACACACACACACACACACACACACACGATTATTACTCAGCCATAAAAAGAAGAAATTATTGCCATTTGCAGCAACATGGATGGACCTAGAGAATATTATGCTTAGTGAAGTCAGAGAAAGACAAATATTATATGATCATTTTTATGTGGAATCTAAAATATAAATCTATATAGAAAACAGAAACAGACCTATATACACAGAAAAATTTTATGGCTACCAAAGAAGGGAGGGAGAGAAGAATAAAATAGAAGTACTGGGATTAACATATAAAACTACCAT
>SJYF01000281.1:3631246-3643266 GCA_006410515.1 Procapra przewalskii
ACCAAATTCTGCAGTTATTCTGCTGTTCTTTATTAGTTCTGTATATAAATGAATTCATTGTTTACCACACACAAAAAAAATGAACTAGATATTATATGTGATAAATCTGGATTTTGAATGAAATAAGTTGCAGAACACCATTCACACAGATTAAAAATAAACATGAACATATATATTAAAAAATAATATATATATAATTGAATCACTTTGCAGTACCCCAAAACTGATACCATATTATAAGTCAATTACATTTCAATAAAAAATTAAATTTAAAACATAAACAAAATACATTTTTTTAAAAAAGAGTTAAAGATATAAGGAGGGGACAGTGGGGTCACATAACCACCATGGTCTATTGATTCATCAGTCAGTAATTAATGCTTATTATGAACTCAGAAAATATTTTGGTCTTCAGAGAGGAAGTATGCATTCTGAGGAGAAAGAGTAAAAAATCCATTGCCTTCTCTCAACAATTAATGGAACAACTAGGCAGAATATCAGCAAGGATATAGAAAAATATAAGACAAAAATACCATCAACCAACAGAAAGTAATAGACATTGATACAACACTCCACCCCAAAACAGCAGAAACACATTCTTTCCAAAAGCCCATGGAACTCTGTCCAAAAGAGGCATCATGGACCATGAAACACACCTCCACAAATTTATAAGAATCTGTATCAGTCAGAGCATATATTTTCCAACCACAATGAATCAAACCAGAAATCAGTAATGGAAAGGCAACAGGTAAAACTCCAAACGACACTTCTAAATATGTCAAAGTCTTAAAGGGAATTTTAAAGTTTGTTAAATTGAATGAAAATGAAAATACAAAAGGTCAAAATAAGTTGAATACAGGTGAAGTAGTACTGAGAGGGAAATGTATAGCACTAAATGAAAACATTTAAAAAGCGATGTCTCAAAGCAATACTCTAGCTCTCATACCAAAAATCTAGAAAAAGTAGAGCAATATAAACCCAAAGCAAGCAGACAGAAGGAAGTAATAAAGATAAGAGCAGACACCCTGCAGAGACTCTTGGGAGATCATGTGATCAGGATGCCAGGGTTTGGAGTGAGGCAGGTGCCAACCAAGAAATACTAAATACATTGTCCGCAACCACCAGACACTGAGACAACGCAAGAAGGGCTCCCCTACAGGTTTACAGGGAGCATGGCCCTGAAGACATCTGGATTTCAGACTCCTAGCCTCCAGACCTGTGAGAACAAATTTCTGTGGGTTTGAGCCACCCAAAAGGTGACAGTTTGTTCTAGCAGCCTTAGAAAACTAACTCAGCTTCCATTTAGGGAGGGGGTGGGGAAAGAATAACAGAAAATTTTATTAACTCAACAGAATACAGGAGCTATTCCTAATAGAAAAAAAAGTTTTTACATAATGCAGAATAACATAGCAGAAATAAATTGAAATACACCAGTAATTCAAAAAGTACGAACATATGAAATTCATTTATTAGAATACAAAATGCTGAATGAGTTTACAAATCCGATTAATCTATGCAGTTTTCAAATGACATTTCTAGGACAGGACAAAATGATAGGAATGTAGAAAGAACACAGAAAATGAAAGATATACCAGACACCACCTAAAAAGAGAAGCAGCAGGTGTAGCAATATTAATATCAGAGATAAAAAGGAGCAATTCATGCATGCACTGCACTAGAAAGAAAGAACTGCAATGTTCCTGAACAGCAATCATCTACAAAAATGTCAAGGGAAAGCTGACTATTAGGACAATTGGAAAAACCCAGAGTGGGAGACATTCTCTTCTAAAAGAAGTGATTGGAGAACAGATGAGAAAAACACCAGTAGGGCGACAGAAGATGTGAACAATTTAACCAGCAAGATTAAACCAAAAATACGTTCAAACCCCTGCTCCCAACAAAGGGAATTCACATTCTTTTTCTTTTTTTAGCACATAGGACAATTTATAAAAGTAACCAGGTACTAGATTTCCAAGAACTCCCCACATATTTCAAAGAATCATGGTCACACAGGCAATCCTTTCTAGACCAAAATACAATACTGTTCATCTCTGAATTCAAGTTTGTTCTAAGAGAAATAAAAATCAAACTACAATAAACAGCATTTTTTGCCTATATTGCAAACACAAATGAAGCGTAACACAGGTGTTGTTTAGGATATAAGAAAACAGGGACTCTTGGCCAAGGTGGGAGTATTAATTGTCATAATTTGGCAATATCTATCAAAAGTTAAAATACACATTTCCTCCTTGCCCACCAATCCATTCCTGTAATTTTTTATATAGATACACTTACACATGTGCAAAGAGAAGAGTGTGCAAGGACTTTCATTACAGTATTGATTGTTATAGCAAAAGATCCAAAAAATTTAATGTCCATCAATGTGGGAAGGATTAAACTGTGGTCTTCTCAGGTAACTGAATAGTAACAAGAATGAGACAGTGCCGTGTTTATGATATTGAAGAGCTCTAAAATATGCTTAAGGTGTGGAACAATGTATATAGCCATGATCATTTATTTTTTATAAGGAAAAGGGTCTTTATTTTCATTCTAGAAAAATACCATGCTAACAGCATCTGCTAGCAGTGGTTGCTTCTGTAGGCACTGGGAGACAGGGAAGACTTATTTTAACTAAAAGAAATGATCTGCATTTTACTTTGCTCTATGAATTACTATTCAAATAATAAACAGGCAAAAAGCCTCTAGTCACTTTATTCGTTCATTTAAAATACAGCATCTAAATAAAATGAAGTCTCTAGTGAGAAGTCTAATAAACTGCAGATATTCCAAATTCTTTTGCACATTCCCTTAAATTCCTTTAATGATGAACTATCAGGTCTAACATGTCTGTGCAGTTAAACCAGCAAACACGTTCAACAAGGTTTTCAAGAGGTTCATTACCTGACTGGTACATGTGAAAGTGCTCAGTCAAAAACTATAGGACAAAAGCAGTGCAAACAAGTGAAAGACTACTTCCTTTCATGGCAAACCAGCTTAATAAATCCTGGCTATCTTCTGATCTCTCTTCCCTCCCTACTCCCAAAGGACACACCAGGGAAATTCCAGCCCTTCCTCAAGGCAGGTGCTATTCTTGGCTCCTGGGCTGGTCCCACCCATACCCCTCCAACTCCCACCAACTCCAGCAGCACATGACTTAGTCCATGGATTTGCTGAGATCCCCTTACCCTTACTACTTTTCCCATCACTCATCACTAACATGCGTATTTGTTTACTTCCCATGCGAGAAGGTGAGCCGTTTCTAGCACTGAGGGCAAGATTTCCTGCTATTCACCAGTCCCTAAAAGTATACAGTAGGCCCTACATGACATAAATTAAATTTCCAGGAAAACTCTAACATAGTTTTCTTCATCTTCTGGCCAAACCCCATCTATTGTAAGTTTATTTTTTAAGACTGCAGCTTTTTCTAGTCTTTTAACCTAGACAGTGTTCAAAGAGAGGGCAAATGGAGAGTTCTCTCTGGAGAAAGAACAGACTCACAAAGGGAAAAAGAACTTGTAACCTTGGTGTTGGATTTTGTTTAAATTCACCAAGCTAATATGTTACAGGTTCAGAATCATTTGTTTTCCTGGCCATCCAATTGTAAAAGTTAGGGAAAATCTTTTCAAACAGTATGAGGAATAAAACCCCAATGCTACAGAAGTATTCTAAAAGCAAGGATAACTTTAATAAAGCTACTTCATCTGGGAGGGACTTCAGCACTCGTGGAGAAGCAGGTGTATGAGATCTAGCGATGTCCCTGAGGATCAAGCATCCAGCTGTCTGTCCCCTGGCAGGACACCCTGGACTCCCATCAAATTCAGCTCTCTAGCGGACTTCTCACACTTACCTTCCCCCAGCTTCTTTCACCAGGGAAATGGTGCTAACCTGTGTCAGAGAATCATGGGGACAGAAAGTAGTCTCTTCACTTTGCCATTTCCAGACTGTTCTGTTTTGAAGGCACTGCCCCCTTTTTGGTTAAGGGAGCCCCACACCCTGACTGATAGTGAAGGACAGGGAAGCCTGGCATGCTGCAGTCCGCAGGGTCGCAAAGAGTCAGACACAACTTAGCGACTAAACAACCGCCACATCCTGGGAAGTACTGTGGCAAGCTCACCTATGGCTCTTCTCTTCCAGCACTGACACACAGAGAGGATGGTGTCAGCTATGTGGCACCAAGGCAAATGCTCCGTTGTTCCCAGCCCTTCCCACTGCATCCTTGTAACCCACAAAATATAGAATGACCTGTTCAAATCCTGCCACATCCCCTGGTTCTCTGGGGGCAGGTAATATATCCATTTGTGAATTAGTGCACAGCCCAGTATCAGCCCAACAAACAGTTTCTGGAATCCAATTCCAATAAAGAAAATAACTGTCTACTCTAAAAAGTAGTACACATGCATATATACAGACATTATTGTCATTGTTTAGTTGCTAAGTCATGCCTACATCTTTTGCAACCCCACGGACTGCAGCCTGCCAGGCTCCTCTGTCCATGAGGTTTCCCAGGCAAGAATACTGGAGTGGCTTTCATGCCCTTCTCCAGAGGATCTTCCCTACCCATTGATCAAACCAGCATCTCCTGCATTGGCAGGGGGATTCTTTATCACTGAGCCACCAGGGAAGACCATATACACACATGTGCAAACATATAAAAAAAGGTGGGAGCCTAGACCACTCCCCACCCATGAGCTTTTCCAATCTTTAGCCAGAAAGTTCTTCTTACAGTCTAATCTAAATTACTCCTTGAATCAACATAAGGAGTTGATTTCTCCCATTCTCACTGGAAAAGAAGAGTTCATAAATATTGCCCATCTTATATATCTTCCAACACTTAAGGACCCCTCTCTGCCTTCTCTTCTCTGAAACAAATGAACCCTTCTGTAAGTCCATGGCAATCAGCCAATTTATTTCATGGTCCCCTCAATCTTGAAAACCTGCAAGCTTAAATCAGACATAAAGACAGCTATATGGCTACAGTACTGCTCCTTCAATATTTAAATCTAAATATTTAATGTGCGATTATTATACCTCTTGCCTTGTTATATTTTAACCAGAGCCGGGGATGAGAAAACAAGTGCTTTTTTGAGCATCTGTCACTGCTGACCCTGGGTTACTTCTGCAGTGCATGCTTATAGCACTTACCAAGATTATTAAGTGCTCCGGTGACATTATTACAAGAGGGGGCAGGACCAGTGTCAGCCTAATGAGGCGGCGGATGATATCTGATGGTCTCCATCTGAAAATCAGCAGAGGCCAGCCTGTGCACTAATCAAGTCACCGAAGGCCCTTCACCCGGGACAAGAGCAGCCTTTGTCTCCACCTGAGAGCAAAATGAGCCACCTCCTTTCTAGTGCTAATAAGTTTAATGGAGACGGTTATGTTCCATGGGAAAAGCTGGGCTCTCCTCTTCCAGGGCAAGCATCCAAAACAAGGGGCTCGAGAAGGCAAGAAACTATTCCTGCATCAGCCGCAACCTGAACCCACAGGCACTTTCACGGTACTTGACACGGAACAGGAGCTCCATGCATGTTTCTATAATGAAGCCATAATGAAAGAGTTATTAGAATTTACCCATGGTTCTGAACTTCCTGGTAAGCCTAAGCAAAGACAGGGAAAAGGAGGACTTCCCCGGTGGTCCAGGGCTTAAGAATTTGCCTGCCAATGCAGGGAACACAGATTCAATCCCTGGTCTAGGAAGATCCCTCGTGTCACAGGGCAACTAAGCCTGTGTGCCGTATCTACTGAAGCCCACACACTCTAGGGCCCGCAAGCTGCAACTACCAAAACTTGCACTCCTAGAGCCAGTGATCTGTAGAGAAGCCCCTGCAGTGAGACCTCCAGGTACTGCAACCAAGGAGCAGCCCTGCTCGCCACAACGAGAGAAAAGTCCAAGTATAGCAACAAAGACCCAGCGTAGCCAAAATTAAATAAATAAGAATTTAAAATGAAAAGTAAAATACCCAGTAAAAAGAAAAAGAGGAGAAGGGGGTGGGGGGGCCAACCCTCTGTGCAGTCAAAAATCTGCATGCAACTTAGGGCTGGCCCTCTGTCTGTGATTCCACGGCCACAGAGTCAACCAACTGCGGATTCAACCAACAAGAGATCATATAGTACTGTGTTACTTACTATTGAAAAAAATTCTCCTACAAGTGGAGCTATGCAACTCAAACCTAGCTTGTTCAAGGGTCAACTCTATACTTGTTTACAATGTTTTCTTGTGTGAATAAGACAGAATACTAACCCCGTCAGAGGATACAGATTGTTTTGGAGAATGTTGAGCACATGCTTCTGAGTTCTCTCAAGTCCTCTGCTTTCAAACCCATGCAAAGCAGAGGCCAGCAAGAAGCCAGTGCCCTCTACGTTCTTTGCTGGGTAGAGATGAGACCTGGGACCCTTTGCTGTGGTGCTTGCACCTGCACAAACATGTCCTCCAGCAGCAAAATACATAGAAACTGCAAGAGACTAAAATAACTGTGTGCATGGGTAGTTGGGGCAAACTGTGGACAACAAGATAGCAAACTGCCTCTTCTGAGGAGCCAGGAGCAAAAGCAGAGGACTGGCACATGCACCCTGCACACACCATCACCAAAGGGGCGGGCAGACCACCTATGCCAACCCCCTGACACGACCCCTGGGCACACTCCCCACCTCACCTCCTGGAAGGAATCAGGTCACCCCTCTGGGGGAGTGAGCAGGCAAGGGAACCTGTTGATTGTTCTCCTTCCCCTCTGCTGCAGCAGGGGCCCCATAAGGCCGAGCCTGAATTTCCTGCCTGGCTTCTGATCAATTTCTATTGATCGAGGAAGCCAAGAATCCTGGTTGGTAACAGAAAGATCTGTTGGTTGCACAAATACGTATAAGAACATATTTGTAGCCCACCCACATCTGCTTATGGGGCAACAATCAAGGTCAGACAGCAGCTGTTTCTATGCGTCTTTAACAGTCAACAGGGACATACTATGGGCTCTCAGGCATCTGCATTGCTGGCTGGGCCAGAACAAGAGACCCCACGTTCCCAATGACAGATCATGCCCACAGCGGTCAATCTGGTTCAGAAATGTATCCATGGTTTCTCACCAAGTGGTCCAATTGTACTTGCTAATGAGATACAACCAATTCTAGACATTTTTTTCTCTTTAGGTACATAGTCACCAATGACAATACAGAGTCCATATATTCAAACAGGAGTGCAGAGAGTTAGGAAAAAGAACACAATCTGGGTTTAAAAAATAATTTGAGTAGTATCATCATGCATACTCTTTCAACACAGAAGGAAAGAAGTCACGCTGTATTGTCCCAGCTTCTAAGAAAGATAAATAGAAACTGTGAGAAAGCAGTAAGTCTACCAAACTTTGAAATTTAATGAGCATTTAAGAGGGAAAAGCCTGAAAACTCCTGTCAGCCAGGCTGAAGTGAAACAAATAATAATCTCACATGCTATTAGAGATAATATCATTGATATGTTGTGTCAAATTGCCCTCTATCAAAATCCAAACTCTCCTTTCATCCAGCAGTTCCATTTCCAAGACTCTATTACAATGAAAAAATATTTCTCTATTTCTTTATAAAGGGCAAAGAAGTACGTATAAGAACATATTTGTAGCCTGTATAAGTATTGTTTATAAAAAGAAAAACAGAAATCGGTAAATTTCTATTAATAGAAATAAAGCATGGTTTGTTCAAAGAACCATGACTCTTTCATTCTTGGCATGCACAAATACTTACTGAGCATCTGCTATACTGATGGGGTTCTAGGCAATTTGTTACCTCACAAAAAATATACCAAAAAAATCTCTGGTCTTGTTGAGATTATATTCTAGACATAATGCTTTCAAATACATTCTACACATTCTTGAAGTATCAGCATGCATATATCTGTATGACATTTCTGTAATACAGGTAATGCCAGATACGCTCTTGAATGAAACCTTTGTAAAGCTCTGAAGCCCCTGTGAGTCCCTTCCATGCAAATAGTAAGCCACTGGAGCAGGTTTAAAATAAAAAATTAACACCAGCTTGAACTTTAGAACACACTTAACTGGCTTTCACTCCTGGCTTTGATGTATACACTAACTGTACAATCTCAATTTATTTAACATCTATATTCCAGACTCACAGAATTACCACAAGAGTTTAGACAAAAAGAAAAAAATGTCTAAAAACTCTAGAGCTGCCTAGAAATAAGTAGATAATAAATTTCTTTTTCCTGTCCTTTCTTTTCAAACTGTCTCAAGATTCAAAACCCTTAAACACTCAATGTCTTTCTTCACTAATTGATTATCCAACTTAAAAGAAAATACATTCTTTAAAAACATTCAAATAATAATTATGCTGCAAAATCAAAGAATTTTTAATTGTCCTTGCTCTTTCCTTCCTGTCTCAGTTCATATATCACAGGAAAAAAAAAAAAAAACCTTCTTTCCTTCAGCAACTATATCTTTGTACTTCTTAGCACTATTCCTTCTTCATAAAGGAAACTGGTTTAAAAAAATTTTTTAATTTTATTTTTACTTTATTCTACTTTACAATACTGTATTGGTTTTGCCATACATTGACATGAATCAGCCACAGGTGTACACGAGCTCCCAATCCTGAAACGCCCTCCCATCTCTCACCCCAAACTAAGCAGATATCTATTAGCTTATTCTCACCTGTATTCTGATAGTCACTTTTGTTTCTAAAAAAAAAATCCTTTTCTCATAAAGCCTACATGTCACCGAGGGCAAAAAAATTTTTTTTCTTTTTTCAAGAATTTGAAAAACCCACAGGCATGCTGAAGTCCTAAACTGAGCTCAGCATCCTCCCCATTTGCTTTCTATTGGATGTTTTCCCTTAATTCACACACTCCATTTAATGCCTGAGACTGTGAGCACAATCAAATCTTTCAATAGAGTATCTGTTAAATAGTTCCAATTATGAAAATAAAGTCCAGGGGCATAAAATAAGCTATCTCGTGGAGCCCCTGCTATCTGGGAAAGGGATGCTCTAGCAGGTAATCTGCTAGAAGGCTAATGAAGACCCAGGTTCTGCAGGACCTGGAGTTGGCCTCCAGTTGCCAGGCTCTATTAAAGTAATTTTTTCAGAGTCCAGGGCACAAGTAGCTGATTAAATATTGAAAACACTTCTCAAAACTTACTATCTTTATATCATGTTTCATCATATGCTTTCAGGAACTTAGCACCAAGGAAAATAATACTGTAAAAATAATGCTCTGTTTTATATGCCTATAAGAACTGTGTAGTCATATATATATATATATATATATATATATGTTGCTTTGCTTACCAAGAAGTTCAAACCAGATATAAATCTTAGTAACTCATTTATTCATTCATCTATTCAGTAAACATACATGGAGCTCCTATTACATGTCAAGGACCATGCTAAGTCCTGATGATTCAGAGCTCAAGGGCGCAGTCAGCTTTTCAGAAAGCCATGGGCAGATACTGAATAAAGGAGGGATCATTTCTGTGACTGAGATATACATAGGATAATCTGAGAGCTCATAAAAATGGCACTTCATCCAGCCTGGGGAAATGGAGGGGTGAGCAGGGAGAATCAAGAAAGGCGTGAAATATTCAATAAGATATCATCTCTGGTTCTTGGTAAATTATCTCCCATTTGATTTCTGATGTTTCTAATTTTTTCTGTAAAAATAATTTTAAACCTTCATAGAAGAGACTGGAAAAAATACATACTTACATATGCATATTTAGACATACAAATAAAAGTCACTAAACAATATCCTTGTAACCTAAAGGAACCCTCAGATTTTATAAAAAAATAAAAAAAAAAAACAGCTTTTTTGCTGTTGTTCAGTCACTAAGTCGTGTCCAACTCTTTTCAACCACATGGACTGCAATCCCCAGGCTTCCCTGTCTTTCAGTCTCCTGGAGTTTGCTCAAACTCATGTCCATGGAGTCAGTGATGCCATCCAATCTGTCACCCCCTTCTCCTCCTGTCTTCAATCTTTCCATAAAAGTCACTAAACAATATCCTTTTAACCTAAAGGAACTCTCAAGATTTATAAAATCACAGCTTACAATAGGATATTACAAGGTCTCTAGGAAAAACAGACCTAATTAGCAGTAGTCTGCTTTGAAGAGTTCGTTCTTGCCATGAATATTTTCCATGATTCCAAAGTACCTTTGTTTAAAAATATGAAGGTACCTTCTTACTAAGCACATTCTCAGCCTTGCCCCTTCACTACTGTTTAGCACACCAACCCCAGAGGTATTGATCCAGTAGCTCTGGGCTGGTAGATGGTGACTGACAACACAGATGGACTCTGCACTTTCTAGATGGGTTCTGGCTTATTTCCAGATTTAGCTAATGCAAAACCAGGGCACTCCTCTGCCTCCTCCTCCACCAACCTTCCCCTCTGCCACGTCATTCACTGTGAAAGAACGGGCTGCCTGGCATCATTTCAAGTTCTGTCATTGATTCAAATCTATCCCTAAGCAAACTGCTTTTATTTCAGAGGAACACTTTCTAGTGATCGGAACTGCAGGGGAAGTAAAACAATTCTACATTTATGTAGCATCCCTATCCCCAAAAGAATAGTTTCTATGCCTACAAATACCTCAGAAGCAATAAAGGGTTTGCTGGGTTGGAGTCTCTTTTGTGACTTTGTAAAAAGTCAGAATACCATGTAATGGATAATACTTAACTTCAACAACAAATACCATAACAAATATTTCATAGGCATGACTCCCATTTAATAGCAACCACCTCATAAACCTGTGGTAAAAATGACAATATCTAGCTTATAAATCCAAAGCAGCAAGGAAAGGAAGTTTCCTGTTTTTCTTCTTTCTTTTCTCTCTTTTCCTCTCCCTATTTTTGCACAGCACTTATCACCAGAAACACACTTGTTTGTTTCCCCTCTTTAATACAATATATGCCCTAGAAAAGTTCACTACTATATCTCCAACTCCTAACACCAACAAGTCACGTCAACAAATATTTGTTGAATAAATAAATGATGTTTTTCAAAATTTGTTTAGCTTATTCGCATTCCGTCCTTGCAGCTCAATACTAAAAACCGAGGCACAGTGAAGGTAGAAAGGATACTTCCCAACCTCTTCTTCAACCTCTTCTCCTTTACTCTAGCAAAGAACAACATCCTACAAAAAGCCAAAGCTATTTAAACAAATGCTCCAAGAAGTTCTGTTACTCCTGCGGCAACCCATCTAGAAACTTACTGTATAGATCACCATTAAATGTATTTTGACTTAGCAGTTTTGACACCTTTGAAACCTGCCCACTCTTCATGGTTCCCAAAAATGTTCCGAGTGTTTCTCGAAGGGAACAGAAATCAAAGAGAATGTCTGGTTATGCCTTTGAAATGAAACATGGTTATATTGACTCCCTTTTCAATACCTGAAGTCAAAAGAAGTGGGGGGAGTGTAAGATCAATGATTAACAATGATACTAAAAAAAAAAATACACACACACACAGTGATACTATACAGCATTCATGAACCTCATTAAATGGACCACACAGCCCCAGAGCCCCCTTTGTAACAGGTACAAAGGCTACTTTGAACTTCAGAATCTCTGCAGCCAAAACGTTCACCTTCCCAAATATGAGCCTGTAAAGCCCTTACTGAGTTTAGTTAAAGAGGAAGTAACCCAGATATGCACAGAAATCAGTGGCTGTGGGTCACTTAAATCACAGGAAACCTGCTGCTGCTGCTGCTAAGTCACTTCAGTCATATCCGACTCTGTGCGACCCCAGAGATGGCAGACCACCAGGCTCCCCCATCCCTGGGATTCTCCAGGCAAGAACACTGGAGTGGGTTGCCATTTCCTTCTCCAATGCATGAAAGTGAAAAGTGAAAGTGAAGTCGTGTCTGACTCTTTGCAACCCCATGGACTGCAGCCCACCAGGCTCCTCCGCCCATGGGATTTAGGAACCGACAAAAAGAGAATCATAAAATACAACTAAATAAGCAGTAAACTGTCTGATCCAGAGTTGCTCTTGGTTCTGTCACTACAAGGGAACAGACCACAGTAAA
>SJYF01000281.1:3657552-3672205 GCA_006410515.1 Procapra przewalskii
TAAGATAATAAGATATGGATTTAAAAATATCCTCATAATAAGATATGGATTAAAAAATACCCTCAATTTATATAACTGAAGTAATACTCAGAATGCCAAGACAATAATAATATTACAAAAAGCAGCCCCCCAAAATTTCAACAATTAGACTGAAAGCAGATCTCTAACCAGTGACAACTGAAGTCAGAAGACAGAAGCAGAAGATAGAAGTTATCTTCCAAGTGCTAGGAGGTAATAACTAGAAATCCCAGTGAAGCTATATTTTAAGAATGAAAAACATTTTCCTCTAAACAAAAACTGAGACTTTATTATCAACATAACTTCACTAAAGAAATGTTTAAAAGATATACTTTAGAAGAGAAGAAAATGAACCCAAAGAAATGTTGAAATGCAGGAAATGGTTAACAGAAACTTGGTAAATATCTAGGTAACTTTGGTAACCATAACTTTGTTTTCTATGTCTGTGAGTCTGTTTCTGTCTTGTAAATAAGTCATTTGTATATTTTAGATTCCACAAATAAATGATATCATATGGTATTTGTCTCTTTTTTCTGACTTATATCACTTAGGAGTATAATCTCTAGATCCATTCACATTGCTGCAAATGGCAGAGTTTTACTCTTTTATGGCTGAGTAATATTCCATTATTTACACACACAGAGAGATACACATATCATGTTTTATCCACTCATCTGTTGATGGACATTTAGGTCGCTTCCATGTCTGGGCTACTGCAGATCAAGCTGCTATGAACATTAAGGTACATGTATCTTTTCAGATCAGACCTTTCATCTTTTCCCAGATACATGCCCAGAAATGGGATTCCTGAATCACATGGTAACACTATGTTAGGGGATGAGAAGGCAAACTCACTGATACAGAGAACAGACTGCTGGTTACCAGAGACAGCGGGAAGGTGGTGGTATTAGACGAAAGAGGTCAAAAGCTACAAACTTCCAGTTATAAAACAAATAAGTCCTGGGAATGTAATTTACAGCATGGTGACTACACTTAATAATACCATACTGCATATCTGTAAGCTGTTGAGAAAGTAATCCTTAGAAGTTCTCATCACAAGGAGAAAAAATATAACTATGTACAGGGAAAGATATCAGCTAGGCTTACTGTGTGATTATTTCATAATACATACAAATATCCAATCATTATGTTGTACACTTGAAGCTAATATAATGTTGAAAAGTGTGAAAGTGTTAGTTGCTCAATCACGTTTGACTCTTTGCAACCCCATGGACTGTAGCCTATGAGGCTCCTCTGTCCATGGAATTCTCCAGGCAAGAATACTGGAGTGGGTTGCCATTTCCTACTCCAGAGAACCTTCTAGACCCAGGGATCAAACCCAGGTCTCCTGCATTGCAGGCAGATTCTTTACCATTTGACCACCAGGGAAGTCCATACTGGAGTGGGTTGCCATTTCCTACTCCAAGGGATAGTCCCAACCCAGGGATCGAACCTGCGTCTCTGACGTCTCCTGCATTTGCAGGTGAATTCTCCATCACAAGCGTCACCTGGGAAGCCACAACATAGTGTTATATGTCAATTATACCTCAGAAAAAAAAGAGAAGCTGATGAGTTACAATACTCTAAGGTGCTGTGTCATTTGGAAGAGAGGTTATGATACCGATTAACTCCATTCTCAGTGGGGGAAAAGGAGCATGGCCTTAATCCACCTGAACGTCCCCTCATACCCCAGACCTTCTCTCCCTAGTTGTAATCTAGGCCCGAAGGGGTTGGGGTGAGACCAGCCAATCTGATGCACTTCCTGACAGAACAGAATTCTCGGTGGGTTCCCTGAGAGGAGAGGAAGAGCCCTGAGCAAAGAAAAGGCCTGGAGGAGAAGAACGGCAGAATCTGGGCAGCCAAACTTTCAGCTCTCTCCCAAGTAATCTACCTACCCTGACCTGTAGGCTGAGAGTGGCTATGTTTGTGGAGGGCTTTGTAGGGGCTGGGCATTGTTTGACTATAGCACACAGGCTTAGAGACGAGTGATTTGCAAAGTTACTGCAAGGACTGGTAGGCAAGGATGTGTTTGAGTTTCTGGGTTTTGCCAATCAAGAGGTATTGAGAAGAGAAAGGTTTACATTCAACTGGGAAAGCCCAATTTCCTCCTGGAACGTTTCTGTTAGAGGCAGTCTGACCTCATCCACCCCCATCAATGTTCCTGATGGGAAAATAAAAGTCATAGCCAATACCTCCCTTCTTCAAAGGCTTCCTTGAAACCAGGTTATTTAGTTGAGGTCTTCCTCAGTATTAGGGTCGGCATCCAGGAAAACAACCTAAAGAAGCTTCTTGTGGTCATTTCTTTATCACGTTTCATGACAACCTGGGCAACGGGACTTAAAGGGGGAGCAGGAGGTGGGAAGAGAGTTGCAGAGGAGCAGCACTGTAAGTGGAACGCTAACCTGTGGAATGTAGGTTCCCTTTTACTTAATCCTAAAGCAAACAGTAGAAAGGTCAACAGACAAGGAAGAAACCGTAGGGCTCATTTCAATGCCAGCTCCAAATTATTTATCAACTATCTATTATTCAGATTACCTCTCCCTCTGATGAAGTCCATTTGAAGAATTAGTGAGTGGTGACAGTGGTTAATAACTGCCCTGTTACCATAACTTTAGAAGCATGAGAAGTGATTCTACCCTAGAGAGCTGCTAAGAACAAAAGGCTGTTGCCTAGCAGAGACTAGCAGGCTACTCCAGCAAGCACACCTGCCCATGGGATCATATGACCCCTCAGTTACATAACGTGGGGGTTTTTACTTTGCTTCTTTTTTTCAGCTTTTAATTGGAGGAAAGTTGCTTTGCAATGTTATGTTGATTTCTGCCATACAACAGCACGAATCAGCCACAATTATACATATATCCCCTCCCTTTTGAGCCTCTCTCCTCTATTGCACCCCTCTAGGTCATCACAGAGCACATAACATGTTTTATAACCCCTGCCTAAAGGACAGACCCATGAACTTAATATCAAACACACTATTTCCTGATTTTCCAACTTGCCTGTAGTTGCCCTGAGTGTTGTTAACTATTTGCTATGGGCACAGAGAAGACAAAACCCAGTGAAAATACTGTCGCTGGCAATTACAAAGTATTTCTCCCAGCCCCAAAGAGGACTATGTATTGGTAACCCCAAGGAGTCCTGCATTCAAAATCCACATTATTGAAGCAGCAGTACAGTGAGGGATTAAAGAGATATCTTTAATATTTTCAACCAATGAAATTAATATTTTAGAAAATTAGTCAGCAAATATTTTCAAGATTTCATCATGCTATGTACTTGGTTACAGCAGAAACATGAAGAACGGCCCTTGGATTCCACATACAAGAGACCCAATCTGAAAAAGCACAAAGCAAATGAGCCAAGAGGGATCCCATTGGCTGATATATCTCCCAAATATGAGCTCTTAAATAAACCAAAACCTCATGAATTCTTGGGGTGAAGATTCATAAAGTCTTCATAGAGTTAAAAGAGATGACTGCAAAATTCTTCCTTCCTCTCTCCCTTATCCAATGCACAGAGGCTGAGATTACCAGTCTAGTGTTCCTAACTCCACTCAGTAATTGTCCAACTTGAATTATATACAGATATTTTAAAAGAAAAATGTCCTCAAATCTCCCAGTGTTGACTATTGTTTTTAGTGTGTTTTTTAGAAAACAACCAAAATAAAATCAAGTACGAAATCTTTAGATGTATCACCTTTAACCAATACAAACCAAAGCACAGGTAGAAATGAATACAACCCAACTACAAAACCATTAGCACCCAAGCACTGTTTACAATAGCCAAGACATGGAAGCTCCCTACAACAAATGCCTGTCAACAGAGGAATAAAGAAGATGTGGTGTGTATACACACACACACAGACACACACACACACACACAATGGACTATTACTCAGCCATAAAAAGTAATGAAATAATATCATTTGTAGCAACATGGATGGACTTAGAGATTATCATGTTAAGTATACAAAGATAAGTATCCTATGATGTCACTTATATGCAGAATCTAAAAAAAAATGATACAAATGAACTTGTTTACCAAATGGAAATAGACTCAGAGGCATAGAAAATACGTATGGTTACCAAAGGGGAAACGACAAGAGGGAGTAGGGATAAATTAGTACAGCATTAATAAATACAAACGACTCTACATAAAAAAGACAAACAACAGGGACCTACTGTGAACCACAAGGAACTACATTCAGTATGTTGCAATAAAATATAATGGAAAAGAAGCTGAAAAAGAATTATATATGCGTGTGATAGTATATATACTATATATTCTATGCACTATATATTCTACATACTACATATAGTGTATAGTCTATTTACAGCAGAAGAATTCATATATTTATATACACACCAGAAACTAATGCAACATTATAAATCAACTATATTTCAATAAAAATTTCAAAGTACATAAATAAAACCAACAGCATTCCAAATAGTATGAATAAAACATACTATATGATGTTCTGCTGAAACCACACTGCTGCCCAAATGAAGACTTAAGTGGGGCTGGCCACTGAGTGCTCTAGCACGGGGCCGTTTTGAGCTCAGCCAGCATTTACCTCCACATTCAATGCAATGACTGTATTCTCCCACCACCTTCCCCACTGGAACTACTGTGAAACCCTTCTTCATCCAACCTGCTCTGTCAGCATTTGGTCTTTACATATAAATAGTACTTTGGCATCAAATTAATTCAACTCTGACTTTTCTTAAGAGCCCTCTACATTTATTTTGGTTTGACCTGACACTAATTTGAACACAAACCAAAAACCTAAAGGCAGGCAGAGACACAAAAATCATGTCACAGTGCTTAGTTATAAGATAGTTATCCAAAGATACAGAATTATGTCTAAATTTTTACTGCCATCCAAAGTGAAGCAACATTTTAAAATTCTTATGGAAGAATCACCAACCCCCAAGGTCTACAAATGTTCACACTCACCTTCCAATGTAAGAAATGTCCTATGAAATGCTGTGACCAAGTTCTTACAAATAATCTGCCCTTAATGTGTCCTTGAAACTAATATCATACTTGGATCAGAACCATTAGGGGTGAGGTTAGGAGCTGAAGGAGATGTGGAACAGCTAGGATACAGGATAAAATCAGAGTTGACGTAAGATAATAACAAAAATTGCCAAGGAGCAAATACAGAGCCCAGCAGAGACGTGACTTGTTCCCACTAGTGCCGAGTGCCCTTTCGGAGGCCCCACACTTTCTCAGTGTCTTAGTTTTCATAATGAAGAAAATGCAGTATTTAAGAGCTTTCTCAGAGACTACAGCTTATTTTTTAAATTAATTTTTATTGGAATATGGTTTCTTTATAGTGTTGTGTTCATTTCTACCATTCACTTGCTAGCGAAGTCAATCAGCTATATGGACACATATGTCCCCTCTTTTTTGGATTTCCTTCCCGTTTATCTCACCACAGAACACTGAGTTCCCTGAGCTATACAGTAGGTTCTCATTAGTTATTTATTTCACACATAGGAGTGTATATATGTTAATCCCAACCTCCCCTTCCCTTGTGTCCATTTGTTTGCTCTCTGTCTGTGTCTCTACTCCTTCCTTGGAAATAGGTTCATCTGCACCATTTTTCTGGGCTTTCCGGGTGGCTCATAGCATTTTTCTGGATTCCACATATATGTGTTAAAATCCAATATTTGTTTCTCTCTTTCTGACTTACTTCCCTCTGTATAACAGTCTCTAGGTCCATCCACATCTCTACAAATGACCCAATTCCACTCTTGTTTGTGGCTAATATTCCACTGTATATATGTATCACATCTTCTTTACCCTCTCCTCTATTGATGGACATTTAGGTTGCTTCCATGCCCTGTAAATAGTGCTGCAGTGAACACTGGGGACACATGTTTGAACTATGGTTTTCCCTGGGTATATGCCTAGCAGTGGGATTGCTGGGTCCCGATTGGTAGTTCTAGTTTCAGTTTTTTAAAGAACCTCCATACTGTTCTCCATAAGACTATCGTTTAGAGAGATATGAAACATAACCCAAACTTGAGATTCTACAAAATAGGCCCTGTAGTGCCACTGAGAGAAAGTTCCCACCACTGTGTTAGTTTTTAGTCATCTGCATCTTTGCCTCCACTAGCCTGAGATCCACTGTCTACACTGCTCTGGGGCCTGGGAGGGCAACCCCTGTAAACTGAATCACCCAGGTTCCTGCATCAGCTGACTTCTGGTTGGGTTGGGCCAATGGACGCCCTGGTAGGAGATGAGAGCAAGGGAGGAGAGGGAAGCTGGGGTGCTTTTTTCCACCCCCCACATGCTCGTCACCACTGCTGGAAACTGCATCCCTGCACAGACCCAGCAGGCGTTTGCTTCCTCCACTGCAGCTCTGAGTGCTCACGAAACACTTTCAGTCCAGGGCTGGCCACAGTTCCCACTGCTGTAGTTTCTTGTTGGTTCTCTCACCTCACACATGTCTATGAGCCGCCCTTCACTTAATTCTCTTCATTTGAACCAATGAGGTGAATTTCATGTGTCCTGCTGGGATCATTACTGATACAATCATTAAATCTGGTCAGACAAATCAGTACTATATGAACCTCTGGGTGAAGATTAGACTCTCAAAAATTAAGATTAAAAAAATCACATCATCTATGAGAAAAGCACTCATCATCTATCAGGAAGATAATCAAATAAACTGTAAAACTGGCCTTGACCTTCTAAGTTCATAGTGAAATTTTCAGCTTAAGAAAAACAATAATTTGGGGGGGGGGGGAATAAGCTATATTTATAACAAAGTTGACTACATTTTCATCTACAGCAGAGGAAATTTTGGAAACAAGCTTAGATGTCTAATAGTAATGTAACAGTTGAATTATGATAAATGAACTTGATGGATTTTGATGTTACCATGATATATTATAATTAAGATTTTGTAGTAGCAAACAATCATAAGCAAAACAGATCTGAACATCTGAATTTTAATTATGTAAGAACAAATATACATTCGCCTAAACATTCATAGGTGAAACAGAGTTAAAGAATCCGCCTGCCAATGCAGGAGATGTGAGTTCGATCCCTGGGTCGGGAAGATCCTCTGGAGGAGAAAATAGCAACAACATTCCAGTATTCCTGCCTGGAAAATTCCCAGACAGAGGAGCTTGGTGGGCTACAGTCCATGGGGTCACAAAGAGTCAGACACGACTGAATCCTTCAATTTGATAAAATTTCACAAAACTAAATTCCATGTTGGAGGATTCAAATTCAACTTCTTCTCTGAAATATTCTTAGAAGAAAAACAAAGCATAATATACTCAGAGATTCATGGCTACATCTGGTGACAAGAGAGGAGCATTCTGGGAGATCAAGGCTCTCCAGACTCTATGCTGCTCTCCAATCGACAAACAGCCTTGAGCAGAACACTAAACTTCAGTCTCTATATTTTCCCTCTGCAATAGGATTGACTTCTGTCCCACTCACAAGAATGCAAAGTCAGTGAAACCTAACAGGACTGGAAAATATTTTTTTGCTTTCCTATACCTGCTCAGAAGAAGAGGAAGGCAACAGAGGATGAGATCGTTGAATGGCATCACTGACTCAATAGATGTGAACTTGGGCAACATCTGGGAAATGGTGAGGGACAGGGAAGCCTGGCATGCTGCAGTCCATGGGGTCACAAACAGTCGGAGATGACTTGGCGACTGACAACAGTAACAACCTGCCTCACTGTATACCATGACTGTATATGCTGACTCTAGCTGAGACAACGTAAAGTGAAGGCATTTTCTCAGATTTTGTGGTGCAGGCCTTGTGAGCTCTGTTTCAGAGAATGAGCAGTTTCATTAGAAACTGGTAAGATGAACATCGTCATTTGGGGGCCTTCATCGCATGTTTTAAAATATGTTTCACGCTCCTCCTTAAAGAGATTCTATCTAGCAGAGTGATAACAGATAGATGGCCGTGACCTCCTTCAAATTCTTCTAACTCCTCTCACAATGAAATCAGGGCTCTAGCTGCTGGTATCTGTGGGCTGGGTGCCAAGGTGCTGTAACAAGGGTTACATATCATCCCCCACCCGAAGACTATCATCTCAGTTCACTATTAATGTGCTAATACCCCCAACAAACATGCTGAGAGAGGAGAAATCCAAAAGAAACATGCTATTCCCATTCCCAAGGTATATTTTCTTTAAACAGCAGTTGTCAAAAAGGCAATTTCTTTGTGCTGAAGACAAATATGACACCATATCAACATTACAACAAAATGCTTTTATAGGCATAAAGCTCTTTATGCTTTAATTTTAAACTGATGATTTGATATCTTCCTGAATTACACATTTTAGCAGTTTCCTAGTCTAAAACATTTATTGGTCTAGAATATATATCAACTTGAAATACTGCCATTCCTATTTCATAGCCAAGTGGATGATAATTTTCTTTAATTACACATTAATTCCAATGTATTACCTGCATAGGCAGTTATTGTTTTAACAGGGTAAGGATTAATGGGCAGGTGTTCTGCTATAATTTCATTGAAGAAGAAATAGAGAAATTATACATGATTCGTTTTCTTATTTCTCCAAGCTGAATAATATTAATAACACTGCCACCTTACATTTATAAAGCACTTTTCTTTTTCAAAGTGCTTTTGTATCTGGAATTACATTTTCCTAGATCTTTTACCCTTGACAAATCCTTCCAGATAACACACAACTCTGCAGTTTTTCAACTCTCTCTCAGCCATATATTTTATGTATGCATGCATTTATAATATAGCAATGGGACATGGTAAGAGTAATAGAATAACCACAACCTTTACAGAAGACACACCTGAGTTCAAGTCTCAGCTTAACCACCTATTACATGTGTGCTGTGTGTGTGTGCTAAGTTGCTTCAATTGTGTCCGACTCTTTGCGCCCCCATGGACTGTAGCCTGCCAGGCTCCTCTGTCCATGGGATTTTCCTGGCAAGAATACTGGAGTAGGTTGCCATTTCCTTCTCCATGGGATCTTCCCAGAGATCGAACCAGCATCTCTTACATCTCCTGCATTAGCAGGCGGGTTCTTTACCACTAGCACCACCTGGGAAGCCCTACCTATTACATGATCTTAGATTAATTACTATGAGCATCAGTTGTGTCAGATTTTAAATGGGGATAATATCACCTTCCATCAATGGCTACTGGCAGGACTAGGTAAGATGTAACTTATGAAGAGAGTCTGACACACAGCAGACACTCAGTAAATAAAACATACTGCTGTTATTAGTAGCTACTTTACTCTGTCAAACATTGTCTTGCTCCTGATTTATTTTCTTCAAAATATCTGGATTCACAGAAATTTAATGAAGTAGAATATCAAGAATAACAAAGTTAGTCCCAGAAAGTATACCAGAAGTACCACATCAGTGCACTCTTGGACACCGTCTGTATGGAGGGCTCTTTCCCAGCCAATAGTCTGCAAAACCTCAGCCATCTCATTTCTATCTGACTGTAAGGTTAACAGGACTGTGGATAAACCCCAGTGCTAATTATCTGGCTTTCCAGTTTTCTAAGTTTAAAAGTATAGTGAGATGGGGAAGGAGATGGGAGGGAGGTTTAAAGGGGAGGGGATATATGTATACCTATGGTTGATTCATGTTGAGGTTTGACAGAAAACAGCAAAATTCTGTAAAGCAACTATCCTTCAATAAAAACATTTTTTAAGTATATACTTGAATACATTTTATTTATTCAAGCTCTTTGATTGCTGTGGGAGGGAGCCTCCACAATGGCCCTCAATGACCTCAACTCCTGGTAATCATATCCTTAGCAGCGCTCTCCCCTTCTTCCAACACAAACACATTGAAACAAGGGCTGGTTTATTACACAACTAATAGAATTAGGTGGAAATGATAATATATGACTCCTTAGGCTATGCTATAAAAAACACTGGAGTTTATGCTGTGGTCTCTGCGACCACCTGCTCTAGGGAAAGTCAAGCACTGTGTCATGAGGACACTCGAGTCATTCCATGAAGAGGGACCAACTTGCCAGCACAGCTGGCAGCTATGTGAGTCACCTTAGACCTCAACCCTCCAGCCTCCATCAGGCCTTCAGATGACTGCAGCCCTGGCCAACAGCAGACTACAATGTCACTAGAAACTCTCATACAGAATCTCCCAGCCAAGCCACTTCAGAATGCCTGAACCACAGACACCATGAGAGATAATAAATGACTGTTGGTGTTTCAAGGAACTAAGTTTGGGCAGGGGGTGGGGGTGGTGCTCTGTTATACTGCAATAGATTATTATTACACTAACCAGGGTAATTTGGCAATAATATGAATTAGAATAGCATAGCCCCTTCACTGTAAAGCTACATAATCCAAAGAACATGTAGATGAACAACACAACACATCCCTCCTATGCATGAGAAAGTGGCTTTAAAACAGACACTACTTTCATATTTTAAGCATCATTACATCACACATAAGCTAATCCCCTAAATCTGACACTACTTCAAAAGCCTAAAAAAATAACATATTTGATTACATAAAATGTCTAAATGGACAAACTGTAAGTAAAAATTTAATGATAATGAGGAAAATCATCAGCAATGTAGGCTAGACAGAGGCTAGGCTAGTTTCTTAAAGGATCTGACATCGAATTATCCATTTGATGATGAATACATCCCAACAAAGTATATAGAGAAATTATTAGAAGCTCCATTTACAGATGTGACAATTGAAACAAGTTTAAACAATTTATCTAGTTAATGGCAATATCTAATTCATTCTAACAAGGACAGTCTCCCAACATGAGCTTTCTTTCCACAAGTCTATGCTTAACTTGGAAAAAAAAATCATTAGCATCATTGATATCTGCGGTCATTACGGTATACATAATACATACCACAGAGTATAACACAACATGATTCTCTAAGTACCTTGCACAAAAGATGGCACTCTGAAATAGCTGGGATCAGTCTCTTCAGACATGTTCTTGGCAATGATTGGCTGACACCTGAACTGAAAGTCAATGGGGCTTACTTGAGATGGAAGGCTTGGGCTCTCCTAATAACACTTCAGGCTTCTTTCTCTATATCTGTCACTGAAGATTAGCCCTCAGAGTAGCACTGTGTGAACCCCCTTCATGTTAAAAATGAACTTTAAATTTCAACATTCCCTACAGTCCTAATTTCCAGGCTGCTGACAGCTGAGCTTTCACAGAGAACAGCCTTGATGACTTCTGTGTTAAGCCTTAGGGTACAATTTCCTTTTCTCAGCTATGTGGGGTCTTGATATGGTTTTAGGACAGCAGGAAAGAGCTGTATAGGGTTTTTTTTTCTATAAGTAGTTACTTAATTCAGCAAAAAATGCTAACATTTTTCAAAAAGAAATATATAGCCAAAGCCTGGATTCCTAGATCAAAATGAAATATTGCCTGGCATTGAGATAAAAGAATTTATAAGACTTTTATCCAAAGACTGTATAGTCAGAAAAAAAAGAGTTGAAAGCGCAATTAGCCATAAGCTCTTATTTTTTCTTTTAATTCCTAAATTCCATACTGTAATCCTTGATTCAGAAGTTGGTGTGTGAGTAAGGTACTAAGTAAGAGCTTCAGATGCTATCAGGTCAGCCCCTTGAAGAAGCTCTTTTAACAGTTCTGCCCTCAGCTTTCCTTCCCTTTGCTTTATTGTGTTTTCTGAGGGAAAGAAAAGGAATTAAATTTCTAGCGTCAAGAAAATGCATGCTGTGAGTGCTAAGTTGCTTTAGTCATGTCCGACTCTCTGTGACCCTAAGGACTGTAGCCTGCCAGACTCCTCTGTCCATGGCATTCTCCAGGCAAGAATACTGGAGAGGGTTGTCATGCCCTCCTCCAGGGGATCTTCCAGACCCAGGGATCAAACCCATGATTCCTACGTTTCCTGCACCGACAGGCGGGTTCTTTATCACTAGAACCAGCTGGGGCACATACCCAAATCTGACAGTAGTCAACCAGTTACTATTTCATCTTGGAAATGAACGATGATTTTTTTTTTTTCAGTCCAAAACCCTACATCTTCTCAATACCTTATATAGCAAAGATACCTTATCTAGTAAAGTTAATTGGTCTCCTGAAAAAGTAACCATGTAGTTCACTCCAGAAAACCACCTAAACTCACTTTTTGTCCTTGTCAGTAAAAGCCCTACCCCAAGAGTGGAGAAGGCTCCCAGATGCATGTCATAAGGGAAAGAATATGAGGATATGTGAGTTTTGGTCCCAGACCACTTACTAGCTATTCTCCTATTAAAAAAAAAAAAAAAACACTAGAGAATATGTTGAGATTCAAATGGAATAATACACATGAAAGGACTATACAGTTGAATAGAGTCTGCAGCATATTTTACCTAATATGACTCCCCCTGGCCTATAACAGGAAGCCATACATAATACTGCCCCCTCTAACCTGGACGGAAAACTTCACTGTGGAGGGGTCTTTCCATCCTCAGTGTTATTTGTCTTTCTCAGCTTCATGGCAGAATTTAAATCTGGAAGTTAACCTGCATATCCCTTTAATCTCCATCCTATTTCCCAACCTAAAAAACAACTCTCAGCAAAACCACCCAGGAACACTATCAGTTCAGTTCAGTCGCTCAGTCGTGTCTGACTCTCTGCGACCCCATGAATCGCAGCACGCCAGGCCTCCTTGTCCATCACCATCTCCCACAGTTCACCCAAACTCACGTCCATCGAGTCAGTGATGCCATCCAGCCATCTCATCCTCGGTCGTCCGCTTTTCCTCCTGCCCCTAATCCCTCCCAGCATCAGGGTCTTTTCCAGTGAGCACTACAGAGTCCTGTGAAAACACGTAAAGGCTCCGCATTCCTCAAACAGGGGGCTCATATACTGTGCCCTCCACTTCTGAAAGAGAAAGGGGACGCCAAATAATGACACCAGGACCAGCACCACCTTCTTTACAAGCCTCTGGTCTATTGTTCCAGTCTGTTTCCAGTGGTTCTAAACTTTAATGACACAAGAAAAAAATGTACAGTTTGTCCCTTTTAAAACACTGGAAAACATGGCAAGATAAGAGGAATAATGGACCAAGAACCTACTAATCTCCAGGGAGTTAACAGATGCTATCCCATTTAAATTTAACAGTAACACATAATGGAAGTAGTAAATGTTTGCTTCCGGTTTTACTGAGATATAATTGACATACAGCACTAGTGGCTAAGCACACACATGCACTGCCTCAAGTTTAAGGTGTACTGCACAGTGACTTGCATCATGAAATGATTATCACACTGTTTCGTGAACATTCATCCCCTCCTACAGTTACAACATGAAACACATAGAGGAAATTATTTTTTTCTTATGAAGAGAACCCTTCGGATTATTCTCACTTTATATATCGTATAGCAGTGTTCATTATATTTATCACATTGTATATAACACCACTAGTGTTTATAACTGCAAGTTTTCCCATTTTGACTACCTTCATCCACTTTCCCTTCCTCCCACACCCTCCTCAGGTTAACCACAAATCTGGTCTCTTTTTCTACAGGTTTGTTTGTTTTTGAAGTATAATTGACCTATAAAACCAGGTGAGCTCCTGGTATACAACAGTGATTTGATACTTCTATACATTTCAAAATGATCAAGATAAGTCTGTCATCTGTCACCATATAAAGATATTACATAATTACCGACTATATTCCCCACATTGTACATTTCATAACTGTGACTTATTTATTTTGTAACTGAAAGTTTATACCTCTTAATCTCACATATTTCTCTCCTCCTCAGACCTCCCTCCTCTCTGGCAACCACTTGTCTGGTCTGTGTATCTGTAATTATGTTTCTGTCTAGTTATGTTTGCTCATTTGTTTCTTTACTTAGATTCTACACATAAGTCAAATCATACACTATTTATCTTTCTCTGTATGACTTATTTCACTTAGCATAAAACCCTAGGTCCATCCATGATATAAATGGCAAGATATCATTCTTTTTGTTTTTAAGATTCAGTTCAGTACAGTTGCTCAGTCGTGTCCGACTCTTAGCAACCCCATGAATTGCAGCACACCAGGCCTCCCTGTCTATCACCAACTCCCGGAGTTCACTCAAACTCACGTCCATCAAGTCAGTGATGCCATCCAGCCATCTCATCCTCTGTCGTCCCCCTCTCCTCTTGTCCCCAATCCCTCCCAGCATCAGAGTCTTTTCCAATGAGTCAACTCTTCGCATGAAGTGGCCAAACTACTGGAGTTTCAGCTTTAGCATCAGTCCTTCCAAAGAACACCCAGGGCTGATCCCTTCCAGAATGGACTGATTGGATCTCCTTGCAGTCCAAGGGACTCTCAAGAGTCTTCTCCAATACCACAGTTCAAAAGCATCAATTCTTTAGCACTCAGCTTTCTTCACAGTCCGACTCTCACATCCATACATGATCACTGGAAAAACCATAGCCTTGACTAGATGGACCTTAGTCAGCAAAGTAATGTCTCTGCTTTTCAATATGCTATCTAGGTTGGTCATAACTTTCCTTCTAAGGAGTAAGCGTCTTTTAATTTCATAGCTGCAATCACCATCTGCAGTGATTTTGGAGCCCCCAAAAAATAAAGTCTGACACTGTTTCCACTGTTTCCCCATCTATTTCCCATGAAGTGATGGGACCAGATGCCATGATC
>SJYF01000281.1:3679746-3695832 GCA_006410515.1 Procapra przewalskii
CTGTAGGATCCTTATAGAGTGAGTGAAAAATACCACTTTAGACTCAGTTGAAGACATATAATAAACTCTAAAGCAACCATTAAAATAAAACAGATATATCTAATAAGTCAGCAGAGTGACTAAAATGCAGTGTTTTTTTAAACCTTCAAAAGAATCCATAAAAATAAGGAAAGGGGAACAAGGAAAAATGGTATTACTAGAAAATAAACAGTAAGATCAAAAACTTAAACTGACCCATATTAATAATCACATTCAATATAGGCGGTCTAACAGCCCAATTTAAAGTCAAAAGTTGTCAGCTGGATGAAAAAGACAGACACAATAACATGTCGCTTGTAAGAAACACACTTAAGATATAAAAACAAACAGATTAAAGACAAAATAATGGGAAAAGATATACCATGCCAGCCCCAGTATTTAAAATAAATAAATAAATAACTGGAGTGACAGTGTTAACAAATAGTGAACATTTCAGAGCAAAGAAATATTTCCAAGATTAAAAATGGCCATTTGATAAAGTGGTCATTAGTCAAGATGACATAAGAATCCTAAATGTTTATGAACCTATTAACAGAGCTACAAAATATATGAAACAGAAACTCATTGGAATGCAACAGAAAATAGACAAATCTATAGTTATAACCAGAGATTTCAATACTCCTCTCTCATTAATTGGTAGAACAAGCAGACAGAAAATCAATAAGGATATACTATCAACTAACTTGACCTAATTGACAATTACAGAACACTCCACCGATCAAAAGTAAAATACACAATTTTTCACAAGTTCATGGAACATTTATCAAAATAGAACATATTTGGGCCATAAATCAAGCCTAAACAGATTTAAACTAGTTCAAGTCATAGTTTTGACTACAATGGAATTAAAGTAGAAATCAATAACAGATCTCTGGGAAGCCCCCAAATATTTATAAACTAAACAAATGTTTGGAAACTAAACATTTCTACATAAAACATGGATCAAGAAGTTACAAATAAAATTCAGTTCAGTCACCCAGCCATGTCCAACTCTTTGTGACCCCATGGACTGCAGCACACCAGGCTTCCCTGTCTGTCCATCACCAACTCCAGGGGCCTACTCAAATTCATGTCCATTGAGTCAGTGATGCCATCCAACCATCTCATCCTCTATTGTTCCCTTCTCTTCCCACCTTCAATCTTTCCCAGCACCAGAGTCTTTTCAAGTGAGTCAGTTCTTCTCATCAGGTGGCCAAAGTATTAGAGTTTCAGCTTCAGCATCAGTCCTTCCAGTGAATAGTCAGGACTGATTTCCTTTAGGATTGACTGGTTGGATTTCCTTGAAGTCCAAAGGACTTACAAGAGTCTTCTCCAGCACCACAGTTCAAAAGCATCAATTCTTCGGTGCTCAGCTTTCTTTATAATCCAACTCTCACATCCATACATGACTATTGGAAAGACCGTAACTTTGACTAGACCGACTTACACAAGTAAAATCATCTTATTGGAGGACACCGCAATTATGTATGTAGAAAACCTAACAGAATCCTTAGACTAGTTACTTCTACCTTTAGTAAGGTTGCAGGATACATCAATATACAAAAATCAATTGTATTTCTAGTCACTAGCAACAATAAGAAATAAAAAAAAAAATTTAAGTCATTTACAATACAATTAAACACTGAAAGATAAATCTAATAAAAATGTGAAAGAATTGTTTACTGAAAACTACAGAACATTGCTGGAACAGAGTAAAGAAAACCTAAATAAATGGAGAGTTATGGACTTGTTCATAGATTAGCGTTAGTGCTAGTTGCTTAATCATGTCCAACTCTTTGTGACTCCATGGACCGTAGCCCACCAGCCTTCTCTGTCCATGGGATTCTCTAGGCAAGAATACTGGAGTGGGTTGCCATTTCCTTCTCCAGGGAATCTACCCAACCCAGGGACTGAACCTGGGTCTCCTGCATTGCAGGCAGATTCTTCACTGTCTGAGCCACTAGGGAAGCCCATATTGTTAAATCTGAAAATTTCCACTAATCAGTCTATAAACCTGGCTCTGTGTGTGTGTGTCTGTGTGTGCACACGTGTGTGCATGCTCAGTTGTTTCTGACTCCTTGCGATCCCATGGACTGTAGTCCACCAGGATCCTCTGTTCATGAGATTTTCCAGGCAAGAATACTGGAGTGGGTTGCCACTTCCTTCTCCAGGGTACAGACTTAATACCACCCAATCAAAACCTCAACAGCCTTGTTATAGAAAGTGACAGGCTGATTCTGTAATTCATATGTAAATTAAAAGTACACAGTAAAACAAAAACAACTGCTTGATTTAAAGACTTAGCTGCAGTAATCACAACAGCATAGGCACACAGATCAATGAAACAGAGTTAAGTAGACATACTGACAAATATATAAACAAGCAATTTTTGACAAATATGCAATGGCTATTCCATGGAGAAAAGGACAGACTTTTTAGCAAACGATGCTGTAACCATCTGGTACCTATTTGCAAACAGTTGAACTTTGATCCATATCATGCACCATATGAGAAAACTGAACACAAAACAGATAATAGATAAAAAGGTAAAACTTGAAATTATAACACTTCTAGAAGAAAAGGTAGGAAAAATAATTGTGACTTTGGGTTAAGCAAAGATGACGTTCTTAGATGTAACACCTAAACCATGAAAATTAAATTGGATTTCATCAAAATTTAGAACTTCAGTTCTTCGAAAGATTTTTAAAGCACAAACATTCAGAATACATAAAAAGATTCATAAGTGAATGAGAAAACAGCCCAAATTTTTAAAATATGCAGACACCTCATGAAAGAAGATACACAAATGGTATATAATACATAAAGGATACTCTCAATAGGTTTCCCTGGTAGCACAGACATTAAAGAATCTGCCTGCAATGTGGGAGACTCAGGTTTGATCCCTGGGTCAGGAAGATCCCTTGGAGAAGGGAATGGCTGCCCATTCCAGTATTCTTGCCTGGAGAATCCTGTAGACAGAGGAGCCTGTGCACTATACAGTACATAGGGTCACAAAGACTCAGACACATTTGAGCAATGAACACTTTGACTTTTCAGTGTCATTACTCAGAAAATGCAAATTAAAACCACAAAGAGAGAAAATGGTTAACATGCCAAGTGTTTACGAGGATGCAGAGGAACTGGAACTCTTACATGGGAAACAGTAGAACTCTCATTTGTTGAGGATGTAAAATGGTATAACTCTTTGGAAAACACTGGATAATTTATTAGTTACTCATACTACTACCAGCCACTGCATTTCTAGCCCTTTACTCAAGAGAAAAGAAAATATATATCCATACCAAAACATGTACACAAATGTTTATAGTAGTTTTATTTGTCCCTGATGGCTCAGAGGTTAAAGTGTCTGCCTGCAATACGGGAGACCTGAGTTCGATCCCTGGATCAGGAAAATCCCCTGGAGAAGGAAATGGCAACCCACTCCAGTATTCTTGCTGGAGAATCCCATGGACGGAAGAGCCTGGTAGGCTACAGTCCATGGGGTCGCAAACAGTCCGGACATGACTGAGTGACTTCACTCACTCAAAGCTGCAAACTGGAGAAGGCAATGGCACCCCACTCCAGTATTCTTGCTGGAGAATCCCATGGACAGAGGAGCCTGGTGGGCTGCAGTCCATGGGGTCGCTAAGAGTCGGGCACGACTGAGCGACTTCACTTTTACTTTTCACTTTCATGGACTGGAGAAGGAAATGGCAACCCACTCCAGTGTTCTTGCCTGGAGAATCCCAGGGACAGAGGAGCCTAGTGGGCTGCCGTCTATGGGGTTTCACAGAGTCGGACACGATTGAAGTGACTTAGCAGCAGCAGCAGCAAAGCTACAAACAACCCAACAAATGACTATCAATAGGTGAATGGATAAATAGATTGTGGCATACCCATACATACTACTGAATGGAATGTTATTCAGTAGTAAAATGGGATGAACTAAGATACAATGTATATGAATCTCAAAATAATTATGCTGAAAGAAGCCAGATAAGAGTGAGTATATAAGTGCTCTTAATATAAAACTCTAGTAAGGACAAACTAATCTATACTGACAGAGGCACTTCCTTGCCTGTGAAGGGGATGCACAGAGGCAGGTGGGAGGTAGGGATTACCAAGGTGCAAAAGAAAGCATCTAGGGGTGATGAAAGTGTTCATTTTCTGGACTATGGTGAGTGTTTCACTGATATACACATGTCAAATGAGCAAAGTACATACTTTAAATAGTTTATTTTAGGTTGATTATATCTCAAAAAAAAGCCATTTAAAAAAGTTTTTAAGGATGACATTGCCTTTTGAGGTTTCTTTCTTGCCAAGCTAAATTTTGACCTCATTGCAAAAATTTTCTTAAAGAGCTTTTAGGAACAGACTGACATTGTTAAGCTTAATGCTCTGTGAAATAGTCTAATTGTTTCAAAAGCCTGTGGCAGCAGTTTTCAGAGATTATATCAGAGGACACTTTTTTCCCTTTATGTAAATATAAATAACAGTTGCCACTGGATACCAAACAATGCTTTTACTGCAGTTATCTCAGTCATGCTCATGCCAAGAGCTGAATGTTTTTTTCACCTGAAGAAGTCTAAGAACAATGCTTTTATAGTTCCCCACTGTCCGCCTGTTACTTACATTGTTGCTTCTACAGGAAATTCTCCTACCAGGGAGATGGCAAATTTGAATCTTCGGTGGGTTGGGATGTGTGTATAAGTGTGAGTGCACTTGTGTGTGAGAAAGAGAGAGAGAATGAAGGTGAGGGACACAGGAAGGGAGACCTGTGAGTCAAATCTCAATTAATAGCTGTGTTTCCCTTCTGGAACTTTCTGGCAAATGTGGGGTCAATTGCTTGACTTCGAAATAGCTCCAGGCTCTCCTGCATATTCCAATCCCACCCTCCAAAATTCAGTTTACAATCTCTCAACTTTCCTTTGCGGAACAAATGCACACTAACACACACTGCACATGTGAACCCAAATCTCTCCAACAACAGTGCAAATGCTTCCTTCTACCTATATTATTGTTTCTGAAAAGGCCTCTCTTCACTCTCATATTTGGTCTCATCACACTAAATCTGTTTCCTAAATTCAGTCCGTGCCAGTGACAACTTAGATTTGACTACAATAATAAAGAAAGCATTATTTATATATTCACTTATATTTTAAGCATTACTTCACTTCTTTAAGTAGGAAACCAGGACCCCTTGGCATAGATAAAAGAACACTGTAAACATAAATAGCACAAATGCTATTGACATGCGTGAAGGTCTCCGGGTCCAGGTTTAACTCTCATAGGGCTGGGCGGCTAACCTGGCAACTCCAGCACTTGCTGACAGTGCTTTCTCTTTTTATAATTTATTTATTTAGGGCTGTGCTGTGTCTTTGATGCTGTGTGGGCTTCTCTCTAGTTGCAGCGAGCGAGGCTACACCCCGGTTGCAGTGCAAGGGCTTTTCATCGCAGTGGCTTCTCTTATTGCAGGGCACAAGCTCTAGGCCCGCGGGCTCAATGGTTGTGGTGCACGGGCTTAGTCGCTCCGCAGCATGTGGGATCTTCCCGAATCAGGGATTGAACCTGCGTCTCCTACACTGGCAAGTTGATTCTTTATTACTGAGCCCCCAAGGAAGCCTGCTGACAGTCCTTTTCAGCACCTTCTTCCTGAGCAGTGAGCAGGACTCAAAGAGTTCAAAGGGAATGATCTCTTACCTGTGTAATCCTTGGTGGCTCGGCGGTAAAGAATTGACCTGCCAAAGCTGGAGACCTGGGTTTGATCCCTGGTTGGGGAAGAGCCCCTGGAGAAAGGAATGGCAACCCACTCCTGTCTTCTTGCCTGGAAAATCCCACGGACAGAGGAGCCCTGTGGGCTACAGGCCATGGGTGGCAGGGAGTTGGACGCGACTTAGTCCCAGAGCACACACGTCCTCTCACACGCGCTGCTGTGTGCACCTGAAATCTTCCCGTGCCCTCGAGGATCTCTTGGAACCCATCTCCTCAGGAGACCCCTGAGGTCAAGATGGACTCAGAATTCACACAGGTCTGACATACTCTGAGGACTGTGGATAAGCAGCACAGCCCCTACTAGCCCACCGAGCAGCGTTAAGCAGACGAGGGAAAGGCGCCCTCCCTGAGCAAACGAGCCCTGTGTGTGCGCGTGGCGTGGGAAGAGGCCAGTGTCCGTGCCAGCCTTTGAACAAGGCCTCCCTTTCTCCAGGCCAACACAGCCTTCTGCCAGACAGAACAAGGGTTGGATTCCGACCCCACTTAACCCTCTGGCTCAGCGCCCTTGTGCAGTGAACAACAGGCACAACTATACTTGATGCTTTGCCAGGCGTGAGCTAAGCCTCAGCACTTTCACCACTTACTACTAAATTCGAAAGTCAGTACCTGACTTTCTAGGGCTCTCTGGTGTCCGCTCCCCACTCCACCCCAATTCCTTTGTACTTCCAGCTTTGGGGCTGGGCACTGGCTCAGCAGTACTTCCACAGCAATGTGGAAAGGGCATATACTGAGGGAGGAATGGATGTACGAACAGTTGCCTTCAAAGTTTCACGCCTCCTCTGGTTTGGGTTCATCGATGCTAGCCCTGCCTGGGTCACCTACTACATTCGAGGCTGGCCCTGGCAGAGAAGCCCCCTTTGTGGAGATAGCTAGGCTCTACTTAGTCATGCTGCTACTGAATAGCTGAGTAATTAGCTGAGTTTGGAGGTATGCCTCTTTTGCCAAAGGCACACACTAATGAACTTCAAGTCAAGGTAAATTATTGAAAGCAGCAGAACTGACAAGAAGGTCTATTGTTTAAGTCAATGGATTCTGTCTGAAGACACAGCTCTGCCCTGAAAATTAGAACACCTACAAGGGCTGGTCCAAGCAATGAGAGCACCGATTAAAAATGCTACAAAGAGATGGGTGGCCAGAGGGGCCTGAGTTAGTACTGGCACAGACAGGCAGCAGATTTATATTTATTTCACCATTTACACTCCAAATTCTGGGTAACTCACAGTGAAGCCTGCATAGTGATTCTAAAAGGAAGGTTCTAAAATGTTAAATTCAAAGATGAATTCATTTAGCCTTTTACAATAGTTTGGGCTTCCCTGGTGGGTCAGACAGTAAAGAATCTGCACAGTGTGGGAGACCCAGATTTGATCCCTGAGTGGGAAAGATCCCGGGGGAAGGAAATGGCTACCCACTGAAGCATTCTTGCCTGGAGAAGTCCATGGACAGGCTACAGCCCATGTAGTTGCAGAGTCGGACATGACTGAGTGACTAATACTTTCTCTTTCACTTTACAATAGCTCACACAAAGCCACTATTTTTAAAGTCCATATAAATAAAGGTCCATAAAGTCCCATGGGAGAGGGTAATAAGAAGGAATTAAACTAGTCCAAGAAGAAGACATATTAACAAGTCCACTGTCCTTGAAGGTAAGTGTCTTCTGAGGTCCTCTAGCCTAGTCCAAGGACACACTGCCCCTTGGTGACAGGGCAGGGAGACGCACTGGGAAAAGCAGGGGCTCCAAGCCAACCCCCTGATGTCTCTAGTCCCAGCCCTTTTTTCTGCCAAAGCCAAGGGACACCAACTGAGACCTGCTTTTAAAAGATGCAAAAAGCCACTTTTGAATATAAATTTCTAGAGAAGGAAGCAGAGAAACTAATTCAGCTAAAACAGAAGGAGCAAACCTGCATCAGCTCATGAATCAAGGCCAAATGAGTAGCAGTGATGACTTGAAACAACAAACAGTGGAAAATTCTTAAAGAGATGGGAATACCTACATATACACAATGAAATACTACTCAGCTATTAAAAAGAATGCATTTGAATCAGTTCTAATATGGTGCGTGAATCTGGAGCCTATTATACAGAGTGAAGTAAGTCAGAAAGAAAAACACCAATATAGGATATTAATGCATACATATGGAACTTAGAAAAATGGTACCGATGACCCTATATGCAAGCCAGCAAAAGAGACACAGATGTAAATAACAGACTTTTGGACTCTGTGGGAGAAGGCAAGGGTGGGATGATTTGAGAGAATAGCATTGAAACATGCATATTACAATATGTGAAATAGATCACCAGTCCAGGTTCAATGCATGATACAGGGTACTCAGGGCTGGTGCACTGGGATGACCTTGAGGGATGGGATGGGGGTTCGGGATGGGGGACACATGTACACCCATGGCTGATTCATGTCAATGTATGGCAAAATCACTACAATGTTGGAAAGTAATTAGCCTCCAGTTAAAATAAATAAATACATTTTTAAAAAAATTTTTTAAGAGATGGGAATACCACACCACCTTTCCTGCCTCCTGAGAAACCTGTATGCAGGTCAAGAAGCATCAGCTCAAACTGAACATGGAACAATGGACTGGTTCAAAATTGGAAAAGGAGTATGTCAAGGTTGCATGCTGTCACCCTGCTTCTTTAACTTACATACAGAGTACATCATATGAAATGTCAGGCAGGATAAAGCACAAGCCAGAATCAAGATTGCTGGAAGAAATATCAGTAACCTCAGATATGCAGATGACACCACGCTTATGGTGGAATGCTAAGAGAACTAAAGAACCTTTTGATGAAGGTGAAAGAAGAGAGTGAAAAAGCTGGCTTAAAACTCAGTGTTCAAAAAACAAAGATCATGGCATCCAGTCCCATCACTTCATGGCAAATAGATGGGGAAACAATGGAAACAGTGACAGACTTTATTTTCTTGGGGCTCCAAAATCACTGCAGATGGTGACTGCAGCCATGAAATTTAAAAATGCTTGCTTCTTGGAAGAAAAGCTATGACCAACCTAGACAGTGTGTTAAAAAGCAGAGACATTACTTTGCTGACAAAGGTCCATATACTCAAAGATATAGTTTTCCCAGTAGTCATGTATAGATGTGAGAGTTGGACTATAAAGAAAGCTGAGTGCCAAAGAATCAATGCTTTCAAACTGTGGTGTTGAAGAAGACTCCTGAGAATTCCTTGGATTGCAAGGAGATCAAACTGGTCAAGCCTAAAGGAAATCATTTCTGAAAATTCATTGGAAGGACTGATGCTGAAGCTCCAAAACTTTGGCCATCTGACGCAAAGAGCCCACTCATCAGAAAAGACCCTGATGCTGGGAAAGATTGAAGGCGGGAAGAAAAGGGAATGACAGTGGATGAGATGGTGGGGTGGCCTCACAGACTCAATGGACATGAGTTTGAGCAAGCTCTGGGAGATGGTTAAGGACAGAGAAATCTGGGGTCCTTTAGTCCATGGAATTGCAAAGAGTCAGACACAACTGAGCAAGGACAACAATAACAACTTGGAACACTGAGTTAAGAAACATTCTGGCATTATACATGATCCGCAGGAAGAGAGGCTATAACTTTAGGTGCCAAAGAATCAATGCTTTCAAACTGTGGTGTTGAAGAAGACTCTTGAGAGTTCCTTGGACTGTGCTTAATTGCTCAGTCATGTCCGACTCTTTGTGACCCCATAGACTGTAGCCCACTAGGCTCCTCTGTCCATGGAATTCTCCAGGCAAGAACACTGGAGTCGGTTGCCATGACCTCCTCCAAGGGATTTTCCCAACCCAGGGATCAAACCCAGGTCTCCCGCATTGCAGGCAGATTCTTTACCACCTGAGACACCAGGGAAGCCCAAGAATACTGGTGTGGGTAGCCTATCCATTCTCCAGGGGATCTTCCTGACCCAGGAATCAAATCAGGGTCTCCTGCACTGCAGGCAGATTCTTTACCAGCTGAGCTATGAGGGAAGCCTATAACTTTAAACTTTAATATAACTTTAAAATATAGTATCATCCAGTTTAGATTATTAATTACTCCACCACACTCCATCCCTCCTCAGTACCCCTAGCAGACATCAACAGTCAGTCTTTTCCTAATAGGAAACAGAACAGGGAAAAATGGTTCTCTTTAGAGCAAAAATGTGAAATTCCTCACACTGAACAAAATGAGGACAAACCCTCATTCAGAACAGTGCTGAAACAGTGGAGATGTAAGGGTTAATTCTGAATTCATACTGGATCTGCTTCTGTGACTTTTACCCTTATCTTGCCCCTTTTGTTAGGGAGATAACCTGAGCCTGCCCACCTGTAGAGGACTGTGAGGAAGTGAAACAAACACATCCCCCTGCCCGAGGTTTCCCTTTCTAGGAGAGATTTGCAAGAATTAAGTGATCTTTTTACTTTGTTTCCTCACCTCCTCCAACTCTGATCCATAAAAGAATATGGCATTCAGGCCCCAACAATACGGTTATTTGGAAACACTAATGTGCCATCTTCTCGGTCAGCCAGCTTTCTGAATAAACTCATTTTCCTTGTCTCAGCACCTCAGTCTCTGGGATTTATTGGCCTACTGAGCAGTGAGTAGAGCGAGCTGGGACTCAGTAACAGAGGACCACTCGTACTGAGAATGGCTCTACACAGCCTGCATGAATTGAGCAGGTAGGCCCTGATCAAAACCTGTAGCCACTTATCTATTAACTATCATGCTGCTGTGCTAACAAGCTTACAAGTGGTCTAACTTTAATGCTAGGCCATTAAAGGGTGGTCTCACCCTTTAATGCTAGCTCTCCTTTCAGTCTCTGGGAAAATAAAGTTTTATAAGTGTCTAGGTTTCAAATCCTAAAAGATGATGCTGTGAAAGTGCTGCACTCAATATGCCAGCAAATTTGGAAAACTCAGCAGTGGCCACAGGACTGGAAAAGGTCAGTTTTCATTCCAGTCCCTAAGAAAGGCAATGCCAAAGAATGCTCAAACTACCACACAATTGCACTCATCTCATCTTATTTAACTTCTATGCAGAGTACATCATGAGAAATTCTGGGCTGGAGGAAGCTCAAGCTGGAATCGAGATTTCCAGGAGAAATATCAATAACCTCAGATACACAGATCGATACCACCCTTATGGCAGAAAGTGAAGAGGAACTAAAGAGCCTCTTGATGAAAGTGAAAGGGGAGAATGAAAAAGTTGGTTTAAAGCTCAACATTCAGAAAACTAAGATCATGGTATCTGGTCCCATCACTTCATGGCAAATAGATGGAGAAACAGTGGAAACAGTGGCCAATTTTATTTTGGGGGGGGCTCCAAAATCACTTCAGATGGTGACTGCAGCCATGAAATTAAAAAACACTTACTCCTTGGAAGGAAAGGTATGACCAACCTAGACAACCTAGCAGAGACATTACTTTGCCAGCACAGGTCCGTCTACTCAAGGCTACATTTTTCTAGTGGTCATGTATGATGTGAGAGTTGGACTATAAAGAAAGCTGAGTGCTGAAGAATTGACGGTTTTGAACTGTGGTGCTGGTGAAGACTCTTGAAAGTCCCTTGGACTGCAAAGCTATCCAACCAGTGCATCCTAAAGCAGATCAGTCCTGATCTGGAAGCTGAAACTCTAATACTTTGGCCATCTGATGTGAAGAGCTGACTCATTTGAAAAAACCCTGATGCTGGGAAAGATTGAAGGTGGGAGGAGAAGGGGAAAACAGAGGATGAGATGGTTGAATGGCATCACTGACTCAATGGAAATGAGTTTGGGTAAACTCCAGGAGTTGGTGATGGACAGCGAGGCCTGAGGTGCTACGGTCCATGGGGTTGCAAAGAGTTGGACACGACTGAACAACTGAACTGAAATGATTGAGGTTTAAGACTTTTATTCCTGCAGATCAGCCACCATAACAAGAACATGCAATCCTGGACCAGGCACCATCCCTGGTGCCACACACAGAGCTTTGGAGAACTGGGGGAAGTCTGAGATGGGCTCCGCTACATCCAGCTTACCAGGGCTCACATTGTTATTCAGAGATAAGGTATCCAACAGTCTTAGGATTCTACTGGAGGGTTCCAAGCGTGGGTGGATCTTAGAACAGGGCATGTCTCCTCCTGGAACTTGCATGATGCTACCATGAGAGTCATCAGGCAATGCAGAGACCCACTGTGATCTCTAAGGAAACAGATGTAAAGATGAGTGCGTCCATCCCCTGAAAGGCTTCACTTGCTCTCCCTCATCCAGTGGACCACAACAACAAAGCTTCTTCATAGATTTCACTGCAGTACAAACAGTTACATCTTTCAACTCTCAGCTCATAACCACTGGATAAGAGGGACACTGACGGTCACCAGACATCAGGAAACATTTACTTAAGCACTTGTTTTGGCAGCTGGTCAGGAATTCAGGAGGCATTCTAAGCCACTGATCATTGCTGTGACAGTTCAATATGTGGGAAAGGCATTAGGGCCTTGTTAAAGTGCAGGATTTGGCAGTACATCAACATCCAGTCATCTCATACTTGTCTTAAACATTCCACTTTGAAAACAGCATGGATTAAAAAAAAACAAACACTAGATATATGTATGTCTACATATATATCAATGATCAATCCATAGATATCTCCAAGTTTCAAGTACTCATACAATTATTGTTATTGTATGAGTTGTTACAATAATAAAATATCGTTGTTATTGTACAATTACTCAGTCATGCCTGACTCTTTGTGATCTCATAGACTGCATTACACCAGGCTTCACTATCTCCTGGAGTTTGCTCAAATTCATGCCCATCGAATCAATGATGCCATCCAGCCATCTCATCCTCTGTCGTCCCCTTCTCCTCCTGCCCTCAAGCTTTCCCAGCACCAGGTCTTTTCCAGTGAGTCGGCTCTTCACATCAGGTGGCCAAAGTATTGGAGCTTCAGCTTCAGCATCAGTCCTTCCAACGAATATTCAGGGTTGATTTCCTTTAGGATTGACTGGTTGGATCTCCTTGCAGTCCAAGGGACTCTCAAGAGTCTTCTCCAGCACCACAGTTCAAAAGCATCATTTCTTCAGCTCATACTCATATAATAGATAAGCTTAATTTACAGAAGCAATGCAAGAAAGCCAACTCATTTTAAAATTCCCTTTGGTCATGTCCCATAGGACTCACCCAAGGAACAACATGGATCCATATCAGTTTGAGAACATAAATGGTAAGGAACCTCTGAAAATCTATGGAGCAAGAATTCAAAATGAAACTCAGGATGTAAAAACACTGGCACCTGTCCACAAACGAAATAACTGAGGGAGGGCATCAAGACTGGGTCTTTTAACTCAGATGATCAACATCACTCATTATTAGAGAAAAGGAGATCAAAACTACAATGAGATATCACCTCACACCAGACAAGCCTCATCAAAAAGTCTACAAACAGTAAACGTTGGAGAGGGTATGGAGAAAAAGGAATGCTCTTGCACTGTTGGTGGGAATATAAATTAACAGGCACAATGGAAGACGGTATGGAGATTCCTTAAAAACTAGGAATAAAATCACCATATGACCCAGCAATCCCACTTCTAGGCATATACCCTGAGGAAACCAAAACTGAAAAAGACACATGTATCCCATGGTTCAATGCAGCACTATTTACAATAGCTAGCACATGGAAGCAACCTAGATGTCCATGGACAGATGAATGGATAAAGAAGTTGTGGTACATATACACAATGGAATATTATTCAGCCGTAAAAGGGAATGCATTTGAGTCAGTTCTGATGAGGTGGGTGAAACTTGAACCTATTATACAGAGTGAAGTGAGTCAGAAAGGGAAAGAAAATATTGTATTCTAATGCATATATACAGAATCTAGAAAAATGGTGTTGAAGAATTTATTTTCAGGGAAGCAATTGAGAAACAGACATAGAGACTAGACTCATGGACATAGGGAAAGGGGAGGAAAGAGTTAGACGTATGAAAAGAATAACATTTAAAAAACAAAGAATAACATGGAGCTTACGTTCAGTTCAGTCGTTCAGTCGTGTCTGACTCTTTGCAATCCCATGAATTGCAGCACACCAGGCCTCCCTGTCCATCACCAACTCCCGGAGTTCACTCAGACTCACGTCCATCAAGTCCGTGATGCCATCCAGCCATCTCATCCTCGGTCGTCCCCTTCTCCTCCTGCCCCCAATCCCACCCAGCATCAGAGTCTTTTCCAATGAGTCAACTCTTCCCATCAGGTGGCCAAAGTACTGAAGTTTCAGCTTTAGCATCATTCCTTCCAAAGAAATCCCAGGGCTATCTGCTTCAGAATGGAGTGGTTGGGTCTCCTTGCAGTCCAAGGGACTCTCAAGTTTTCTCCAACACCACAGTTCAAAAGCATCAATTCTTTGGCACTCAGCCTTCTTCACAGCCCAACTCTCACATCCATACATGACCACAGGAAAAACCATAGCCTTGACTAGACGGACCTTTGTTGGCAAAGTAATGTCTCTGCTTTTGAATATACTATCTAGGTTGGTCATAACTTTTCTTCCAAGGAGTAAGCATCTTATAATTTCATGGCTGCAGTCACCATCTGCAGTGATTCTGGAGCCCAAAAAATAAAGTCTGACACTGTTTCCCCATCTATTTCCCATGAAGTGATGGGACCGGATGCCATGACCTTAGTTTTCTGAATGTTGAGCTTTAAGCCAACTTTTTCACTCTCCTCTTTCACCTTCATCAAGAGGCCCATTAGCTCCTCTTCACTTTGTGCCATAAGGGTGGTGTCATCTGCCTATCTGAGGTTATTGATATTTCTCCCTGAAATCTTGATTCCAGCTTGTGTTTCTTCCAGCCCAGCGTTTCTCATGATGTACTCTGCATAGAAGTTAAATAAGCAGGGTGACAATATACAGCCTTGACAGACTCCTTTTCCTATTTGGAACCAGTCTATTGTTCCATGTCCAGTTCTAACTGTTGCTTCCTGACCTGCATACAGATTTCTCAAGAGGCAGGTCAGGTAGTCTGGTATCCCCATCTCTTTCAGAATTTTCCAAAGTTTATGGTGATCCACACAGTCAGAGGCTTTGGCATAGTCAATAAAGCAGAAATAGATGTTTTTCTGGAACTCTCTTGCTTTTTCCATGATCCAGTGGATGTTGTCAATTTGATCTCTGGTTCCTCTGCCTTTTCTAAAACCAGCTAGATCATTAGGAAATTCATGGTTCTCGTATTGCTGAAGCCTGGCTTGGAGAAATTTGAGCATTACTTTACTAGCATGTGAGATGAGTGCAATTGTGCGGTAGTTTGAGCATTCTTTGGCATTGCCTTTCTTTGGGATTGGAATGAAAACTGACGTTTTCCAATTCTCTGGCCACTGCTGAGTTTTCCAAATTTGCTGGCATGTTGAGTGCAGCACTTTCACAGCATCATCTTTCAGGATTTGAAACAGCTCCACTGGAATTCCATTTCCTCCACTAGCTTTGTTCGTAGTGATGCTTTCTAAGGTCCACTTGACTTCACATTCCAAGATGTCTGGCTCTAGATTCATGATCACATCATCATGATTATCTGGGTCTTGAAGATTTTTTTGGTACAGTTCTTCCGTGTATTCTTGCCATCTCTTCTTAATATCTTCTGCTTCTGTTAGGTCCAGACCATTTCTGTCCTTTATCGAGTCAATCTTTGCATGAAATATTCCCTGGATCTCTCTAATTTTCTTGAAGAGATCTCTAGTCTTTCCCATTCTGTTCTTTTCCTCTATTTCTTTGCATTGATCACTGAAGAAGGCTTTCTTATCTCGTCTTGCTATTCTTTAGAACTCTGCATTCACATGCTTATATCTTTCCTTTTCTCCTTTGCTTTTTGCCTCTCTTCTTTTCACAGCTATTTATAAGGCCTCCCCAGACAGCCATTTTGATTTTTTTGCATTTCTTTTCCATGGGGATGGTCCTGCTCCCTGTCTCCCATACAATGTCACGAACTTCATTCCATAGTTCATCAGGCACTCTATCAGATCTAGGCCCTTAAATCTATTTCTCACTTCCACTGTATAATCATAAGGGATTTGATTTAGGTCATACCTGAGTGGTCTAGCAGTTTTCCCTACTTTCTTCAATTTAAATCTGAATTTGGTAATAAGGAGTTCATGATCTGAACCACAGTCAGCTCCTGGTCTTGTTTTTGCTGATTGTATAGAGCTTCTCCATCTTTGGCTGCATAGAATATAATCAATCTGATTTCGATGTTGACCATCTGGTGATGTCCATGTGTAGAGTCTTCTCTTGTGTTGTTGGAAGAGGCTGTTTGCTATGACCAGTGCATTTTCTTGGCAAAAC
>SJYF01000281.1:3713461-3728239 GCA_006410515.1 Procapra przewalskii
GTGTGTGTGTGTGTGTGTTTATGCTCAGTTGTGTCTGACTCTGTGACCCCATGGACTATATAGTCTGCCAGGCTGCTCTGTTTATGGGATTTCCCAGGCAAGAATACTGGAGTGAGTGGCCATTTCCTTCTCCAGGGGATCTTCCTATCTCTTTTGTCTCCTGCATTGGCAGGTAGATTCTTTACCACTGTACCACCTATATATACACATTAAAGAATAAATACATGATACATGAGGAAACTATCAAGTAACCCATAATATGGAACATTCTCCCCCTGCTGCTGCTGCTGCTGCTGCTGCTGCTGCTAAGTCGCTTCAGTCATGTCTGACTCTGTGAGGCCCCATAGATGGCAGCCCACCAGGCTCCCCCATCCCTGGGATTTTCCAGGCTAGAACACTGGAGTGGGTTGCCATTTTCTTCTCCAATGCATGAAAGTAAAAAGTGAAAGTGAAGTTGCTCAGTCGTGTCTGACCTTCAGCGACCCCAAGGACTGCAGCCTACCAGGATCCTCTGTCCACAGGATTTTCCAGGCAAGAGTACTGGAGTGGGGTGCCATTGCCTTCTCCCGCTAGACTCCCTAAAACATTAAAGGAGGAGGTGTGGAGACTGTTAAAAAATATATAAGCAAATGTAACTCATAAACCTTGATTAGATCCTAACGCACAGGGTGATCCAGGGAGATATGGGGTGGGAGGTGGGAAGGGGCTTCGGCATTGGGAGGTTGGGTACACCTGTGGCCAATGCATGTCAATATATGGCAAAACAAATACAGTATTGTAATGTAGGGAAATAACAACAATAATAAAATTTAAAATTAAAAAAAAAAGAAAAAACACTATAAGACATTTTTCAAATAAACACAGGAATTTGAAAATACTGGATATTTGATGGCAAAAACAATCACTGTTCATTTTCTTAGGCGTTCTATTGTACTACTGGAAGGAAGGAGAAATGTCCCTATTTTTAGGAGATGCGTTCTGAAGTTTTCAGGGGTGAGATGCTCTAATGTCTGAAACTTAAGAGAAGAGCAGATAGAGGAAAATACTGTTTGTGGGGCAGCATACCGGCAGGGAACACATGAAGCTCTTCCTTTTTGTAACAGAACTGCTCTGCAGTCACGCCCTACAGAGCCACGTGACCCCACTCAGGGGCGTTTGGTCCAGCGCCTCCAGACTCTGGCCTGGGGACCCGAGTTCTGCAGCGGCTTTCTCACCTGATGGCCGGAGCCTCTGCTCTGTGTGCTGGCACTGGCTTTCCTTTCTGGAGGTGCAGCTGGGAGCACACAGGCAGCCAGTAAGAATGCTGTTCCACACCCTGAACTCCTTATTTCCTACAAGCAGTGAGGCAGAAAGGGAGGCCTGAGTTATGGCCGAACCTGGCCAGGTTCAGCTAACAAGCTTTTCCGGCTGCCTAACAAGCTGATAATGATTAACCACACAACAGAATCCAGCTAGTATGGGCCCTCAGCTGGCACAAGAAAAGGGCTAAATAATTGCCGATAATTGTTACAACAACTACAGTCTTGAGTACTTACTAAGTGCCAGACACCAAGTGCCTTATGTACCCTAATGTGTGGATTTACAGGAGCTGTCATGATAAAGCCATACTTTATCATAACATCATTAAGTACCACTATCCAGAACTGACTGAAACCGTCAGCATAAGCAAAGACTAAAAGGAATTTGCAATAGTACTCACATTCAGAAGGCTGAGTCATCTTCTTGAAAAAATGGAAATTGATACGGGAGGTGAGAGGAGGTTCAGTACATCTTTCCTAAACACCGTTACTGTGAATCCCCCTCTCAGTCTTTCAAATCTCGGCCTCCGTAACCGTTTATCATGAGGAAGAATGTACCACCATCGAACATCGCGGCTGTCTTCCTGCCATCTGGCAATCAGAGCAGGAGAAGCAAAGCCCTGTCACCCAACCCAGCCGCTCCTCCCGGGTCACCGCTCATCAGCCACTTGCCATCGTTCACAACTCTCTTCACACACTGGCTCTAGAAACTTCCAAGGACTACTGCATTTGTTCCCTCCTCAACATCACTGCAGATAGTTATTGAGGGTGGAGAAAACTAAGCTTCAAATATCCTTTGGGATAGAATAAAGGGGGGAAAAGACCTACAAACATCGAGGAAGTTAGGCAGGCATTCGAATCTTGGAGGTCGGCAGCTGAATCACGTGAACACAGACAAAAACAGAAAGGATGGCCAACCATTAGCGACTGGCTCCAATATTTAACTGCCTGGTAACTACGCAGAAGACAGTATATGTTATTAATAAGAAGGAACCCTCGACTACCACACAGCCATTGGAATTGAAGAGGAGCAGAATCCAGCATGCCAAGACAGGACCACGGGGGTGAAGGACATGCCACCCCAAAGATATCAGCTGGGTATACTGATTATTTTGAGCTGAAGGCACTTGGAGAAGAGAAAATGCACAGAGACGTTTCCAACTCCCTTATCTGCCTAAAGAAAGAGCTTCCAAAACCAATTCAGCTGTCATCAATTCCTTCCCTGAAAGTTTCAACTGGGGAAGATTGACTTATCACAGGAGAGGAGACTATAAGTCAACCCAAACTTCATCCCAGACTCTCACACCTCCCATCTACTCTTCAAGGCCCCTTTCATTCTTCCCCAAAAGCACTCACACTCTCCACTGAGAGCTTAGATCTCTCTCCCTTTTTCCTATGAAGATGGTCTAATCCTGAATTCTTTGCTACCTGGGGGAGTTACTAAATTTTCCCTGGTATCACCCCTATATATATATGAAGGATACATGTTAACTTGTTTTTCTCTTTTTAACCTATCTTTCATATACAGGTGTCTCAGCTAAGAACGGAAAGAAAATTCTTCTTCCTCCCCTACAGAATAAATGGGAACTACAGGCAACAACATGGATGAAATCTCATATAATGAACACAAGAAAGAGTATATAATGTGGCTATATATTGATATAGTTTATTTGTATAATTTATTAATTTAAATTTTAATTTTTAAGATATATTTAAAATATGTATATACAATAAAATCCAAACCAAGCAAAAATAACTAATGCTGTTAGAATTCAGAATAGTGGTTTCTTTTTCTCTTTCTCATAACTTTTTAAGTTTATTTTTAATTATAGGATAATTAATTTACAATATTGTGTTTGTTTCTGCCATACGTCAGCAGGAATCAGCCATAGGTATGCATATGGCCCCTCCCTTGTGAACCTCCCTTACACCTCCCACCCCATGCCATCCCTCTAGGCTGTCACAGAGCCCTGGGTTGAGCTTGCTGTGTCATACAGCAAATGTTCACTAGCTATTCTACCATGTGGTAACCTGTTATCATATGTAACAGTGGTAACTTTTGAAGAGAACAGTAACTAGGAAGGGGCACCATGGGCAAGGACTGTCACTAGAGGCTGGTGAGCTTCTATTTCTTCATATGGGTGCTGGTTACATAGAAATGTTCTGCATGTGAAATCCACTGAACTGTGTTCTTCTGTGTGTACTTTCCATACGTATGTTAGGCTTCAAAAGTTCAATTAAAAATGTGAAAACAATTAACCACAATGAGCTATCACCTCACATCTGTTAGATGTAAGGCTATTATAAAAGAAAAAAGAAAAGAAATGATGCAACAAGTGCTGGAGAAGATTTGGAGAGAAGGGAGCCCTCCTCCAACACTGGTTGGAAAGTAAATTTGTGCAGCCACTAGGGAAACCAAAATGGAGTTTCCTCAAAAAATTTAAAGTAGAACTACTGTACATTCAGCAATTCCATTCAGGGTGTATATCCATATCCAAAAAGTGAAATTGCTATCTCAGAGATACCAACACTCACCCCCAAGTTAAATTCAGCATTGTTAACAACAGCTAAGATATGAAAGTGAAAGGCCCTCATCATGTCCAACTCTTCATGACCCCATGAACTATATAGTCCATAAAATTCACCAGACCAGGATACTGGAGTGGGTAGCCTTTCCCTTCTCCAGGATATCTTCCCAATCCAGGGATTGAACACAGGTCTCCTGCATTGCAGGTGGATTCTTTACCAGCTGAGCCACAAAGGAAGCCCAAGAATACTGGCGTGGATAGCCCATCCCTTGTCTAGAGGATCTTCCCACCTCAGGAATCAAACCAGGGTCTCCGGCATGGCAGGTGGATTCTTTACCAACTGAGCTACCAGAGCAGCTTAGTAACTCCCCCAGGTGGCAAAGAATTCAGGAGCAGACCATCTTCATAGAGAAAGGGGAGAGAGAGCTAACCTCTTAAGAGAGTGGGCAAGTGCTTTTTAGGAAGAATGAAAGGGGCCTTGAAGAGTAGGTGGGAGGTATGAGAGTCTGGGATGAAGTTTGGGTTGACTTCCAGTCTCCCGTCCAGTGATAAGTCAATCTGCACCAGTTGTTGAAACTTGCAGGGAAGGGATTGATGACAGTTGAATTGGTTCTGGGGCTTCCCTGGTCACTCAGAGGGTAAGGCATCTGCCTGCAATGCAGGAGACCTGCGTTCGAACCCTGGGTCGGGAAGATACCCTAGAGAAGGAAATGGCAATCCACTCCAGTACTCACACCTGGAAAACCCCATGGACAGAGAAGCCTGGTAGACTACGGTCCATGGGGTCGCAAAGAGTCAGCCATAACTGAATGACTTCACATTCACTTTCTTTCAAGATATGAAAATAACCTATGTGGTCATTGATGGATGAATAGACAAAGAAAATGTGAGATTATACATACACAAACACACACACATATATGCACATCAATTCAGTTCAGTTTCTCACTCGTGTCCGAATCTTTGTGACCCCATGAATCGCAGCATGCCAGGCCTCCCTGTCCATCACCAACTCCCGGAGTTCACTCAAACTCACATCCATCAAGTTGGTGATGCCATCCAGCCATCTCATCCTCTGTCGTCCCCTTTTCCTCTTGCCCACAATCCCTCCCAGCATTAGGGTCTTTTCCAATGAGTCAACTCTTCACATGAGGTGGCCAAAGTACTGGCATTTAAGCTTTAGCATCAGTCCTTCCAATGAAAACCCAGGACTGATCTCCTTTAGAATTGACTGGTTGGATCTTGCAGTCCAAGGGACTCTCAAGAGTCTTCTCCAACACCACAGTTCAAAAGCATCAATTCTTCAGTGCTCAGCTTTCTTCGCAGTCCAACTCTCACATCCATACATGACCACAGGAAAAATCATAGCCTTGATTAGATGGACATTTGTTGGCAAAGTAATGACTCTGCTTTTGAATATGCTATCTAGGTTGGTCAGAACTTTTCTTCCAAGAAGTAAGCGTCTTTTAACTTTATGGCTGCAATCACCATCTGCAGTGATTTTGGAGCCCAAAAAAATGAAGTCTGACACTGTTTCCATTGTTTCCCCATCTATTTCCCATTAAATGATGGGACCAGATGCCATGATCTTCGTTTTCTGAATGTTGAGGTTTAGGCCAACTTTTTCACTCTGCTCTTTCACTTTCATCAAGAGGCTCTTTAGTTCCTCTTCACTTTTCTGCCATAAGGGTGGTGTCATCTGCATATCCGAGGTTATTGATATTTGTCCTGGCAATCTTGATTCCAGCTTGTACTTCTTCCAGTCCAGCGTTTCTCATGATGTACTCTGCATATAAGCTAAATAAGCAGGGTGACAATATACAGCCTTGACGTACTCCTTTTCCTATTTGGAACCAGCCTGTTGTTCCATGTCCAGTTCTAACTGTTGCTTCCTGATCTGCATACAGGTTTCTCAAAAGGCAGGTCAGGTGGTCTGGTATTCCCATCTCTTTCAGAGTTTTCCACAGTTTGTGGTGATCCACACAGTCAAAGGCTTTGGCATAGTCAATAAAGCAGAAATAGATGTTTTTCTGGAACTCTCTTGCTTTTTCCACGATCCAGTGGATGTTGTCAATTTGATCTCTGGTTCCTCTACCTTTTCTAAAACCAGCTTGAACATCTGGAAGTTCATGGTTCACGTATTGCTAAAGCCTGGCTTGGAGAATTTTGAGCATTACTTTACTAGCGTGTGAGATGAGTGCAATTGTGCGGTAGTTTGAGCATTCTTTGGCATTGCCTTTCTATGGGATTGGAATAAAAACTGACCTTTTGCAGTCCTGTGGCCACTGCTGAATTATTCCAAACTTGCTGGCATACTGAGTGCAGCACTTTCACAGCATCATCTATCAGAATTTGAAATAGCTCAACTGGAATTCCATCACCTCCACTAGCTTTGTTTGTAGTGAAGCTTTCTAAGGCCCACTTGACTTCACATTTGATGTCTGGCTCTGAGTGAGTGATCACACCATCATGATTATCTGGGTCATGGAGATTATTTTTTGTACAGTTCTTCTGTGTATTCTTGCCACCTCTTCTTAATATCGTCTGCTTCTGTCCTTTTTCGAGCCCATCTTTGCATGAAATGTTCCCTTGGTATCTCTAGTTTTCTTGAAGAGATCTCTAGTCTTTCCCATTCTGTTGTTTTCCTCTATTTTTTTGCCTTGATCACTGAGGAAGGCTTTCTTATCTCTTCTTGCTCTTCTTTGGAACTCTGCATTCAGATGCTTACATCTTTCTTTTTCTCCTTTGCTTTTCACTTCTCTTCTTTTCACAGCTATTTGTAAGCCCTCTCCAGACAGCCATGTTGCTTTTTTGCATTTCTTTTCCATGGGGATGGTCTTGATCCCTGTCTCCTGTACAATGTCACGAACCTCCATCCATAGTTCATCAGGCACTCTATCTATCAGATCTAGTCCCTTAAATCTATTTCTCACTTCCACTATATAATCATAAGGGATTTGATTTAGGTCATACCTGAATGGTCTAGAGGTTTTCCCTACTTTCTTCAATTTGAGTCTGAATTTAGCAATAAGGAGTTCATGATCTGAACCACAGTCAGCTCCTGGTCTTGTTTTTGCTGATTGTATAGAGCTTCTCCATCTTTGGCTGCATAGAATATAATCAATCTGATTTCGATGTTGACCATCTGGTGATGTCCATGCGTAGAGTCTTCTCTTGTGTTGCTGGAAGGGGCTGTTTGCTATGACCAGTGTGTTCTCTTGCTAAAACTCTATTAGCCTTTGCCCTGCTTCATTCCGCATTCCAAGGCCAAATTTGCCTGTTACTCCAGGTGTTTCTTGACTTCCTACTTTAGCATTTCAGTCCCCTATAATGAAAAGGACATCTTTTTGAGTGTTAGTCCTAAAAGGTTTTGTAGGTCTTCATAGACCCATTCAACTTCAGCTTCTTCAGCATTACTGGTTGGGGAATAGACTTGGACTACCGTGATATTGAATAGTTTGCCTTGGAAACGAACAGAGATCATTCTGTCATTTTTAAGATTGCATCCAAGTATTGCATTTTGGACTCTTTTGTTAACCATGATGGCTACTCCATTTCTTTTAAGGGATTCCTGCCCACAGTAGTAAATATAGTCATCTGAGTTAAATTCACCCATTCCAGACCACTATAGTTTGCTGATTCCTAGGAGGTAGACATTCACTCTTGCCATCTCCTGTTTGCCTTCCAATTTGCCTTGATTCATGGACCTGACATTCCAGGTTCCTATGCAATAGTGCTCTTTACAGCATCGGACCTTGCTTCTATCACCAGTCACATCCACAGCTGGTTATTGTTTTTGCTTTGGCTCCATCTCTTCATTCTTTTTGGAGTTATTTCTCCACTGATCTCCAGTAGCATATTGGGCACCTACTGACCTGGGGAGTTCCTCTTTCAGTATCGTATCATTTTGCCTTTTCATACTGTTCATATGTACATGCATGCATATATAATGGAATGTTATTCAGCCACTAAAAAAGAATGAAAGTTTGCATTTGTGACATGAATGGACCTTGAGAGCACTGTGAAGTAAGCTAAGTAAGCTAAGTGAAGTAAGTCAGAGAAAGAAAACCACTGCATGATCTCACTTACATGTGGCATTTAAAAAATACAGATACAGACAACATACTGGTGGCTGCCAGAGGCAGGGCAAGAGTGAAATGAGTTAAAGGGAGTCAAAAGACAGAAATCTCCAGCAAAAATGTCATGGGGATGTCATGTACAGCATGGTGACTATAATTAATAATAGTATAGGGTATATCTGAAAGTCACTGAAAGTAAATCTTAAAAGTTTCTCATCACAGGAATCAGTTCTGTAACTATGTATGGGGACAGATGTTAACCAGACTTACCGTGGTGATCATTTTTGCAATATATACAAAATCAGTTTTTATATATTTGCAAATATCAAATCATGTTGCACACTTGAAGCTAATATAAAGTTGTATGTCAATTATATTTTTCATAAACAAATATGAAGACAACTGAATATTCCTATAACAGATCTCTGACTCCTACTTTTGAAACAACCTCAGAAATGGTGTTGTGTAAAATCATCCACTCAAAGAAAGTGAGAGCTCAAGGCGATTAGGAATTAATCTTAAGTCCATGTGTAAAGTGAAATGAGACACAGTTCCTGCAATTGCTGTACAAGTAACTGCAGGCATTAGCAAGAACTACTGGGGCTAGAATCAAAGGCCTTTGATCCTCTATTATATCCTCTATCTGGGATCTCCAAGAAGCCAGCAAACAAACAAGGCCCAGCAGCCTGCTGCCAAAGCCCACGTGTCTTCATCTGTGCACCGCACCAACCCCAGCCCCTGCACCTCTGCATGGCAGCAGCTGAATTCAGGGAGGGACCAAGATGGTACTAACGTCGTGACATGAAAATAGGATTAAATCAAAAATTTCATGTAAGTTCACTTCCGTTTGGCCTTTATAAGCAGGGTCCCAAGCAGAAAGCAAATCTATGTGTCCCAGGTTGGCGTTTTTTCCTAATATATCAGATTCTATAAAAGCAAGAAAGATTTATTACTTCAAACCTCCCAATCCCATCTGCTTCCATTGTGGCTCAGCTGGTAAACAATCCACCTGCAATGCTAGAAATCTGGGTTCAATCCCTGGGTTGGGAAGATCCCCTGGAGCAGGGAAAGGCCACCCACTCCAGTATTCTGGCCTGGAGAATTCCATGGACTGTATAGACCATGGGGTTGCAAACAGAAACGACTGAGCGACTTTCACTGTTCGCAATCCTATCTGACCTATCTGATCTTTCACTAGTCACAATCCTATCTGATGCTACTCTTATGGGTTGGTTGTATTGTCTCCCTCCATAGTTTGTATGCTGGGGTCCTAGCCCCTCGCCCTCAGAATGTGACCTTATTTGGAAATAGTGTCATTGTGGACGTTATTAGTTAAGATGAGGTTATACACTGGAGTGACCAGAATTGGGTGCAGCCACAAGGTAGCTGAGTCAGTAAAGAATCTGCCTACAGTACAGGAGACTCGGGTTTGATCCCTGGGTTGGGAAGATCCCCTGGAGACAGAAATGGCAACCCTCTTGCCTGGGAAATCACATGCAGAGGAGCATGGCGGGCTACAGGCCATGGGGTAGTAGGAATCAAACACAACTAGCAGAAACACCACCATCACCAAAATATTCACAACTTTGCCCAGTTCCTTCATGAAAATGTGTCTCTTTGGCTTCCCTGGTGGCTCAGATAGTAAAGAATTTCCCCGCAGTGCAGGAGACCTGATTTTGATCCCTGGGTTGGGAAGATCCCCTGGAGAAGTGAACAGCTACTCACTCCAGTATTCTTGCCTAGAGAATTCCAAGGACAGAGGAGCCTGGTGGGCTACAGGCCATGGAGTCACAAAGAGTTGGACAGACCACACGACTTTCACTTTCACTTTAAGCTTCCCGGGTAGCTAAACTGGTAAAGAATCTGCCTGCAATGTAGGAGACCCTGGTTCAATTCTTGGGTCCAGAAGATCTGCTGGAGAAGGGATAGGCTATCCACTCCAGTATTCTTGGGCTTCCTCTGTGGCTCAACTGGTAAATAATCCACCTGCAATGCAGGGGACCTGCATTCAATCCCTGGGTTGGGAAGATCCCTCGAAGAAGGGAAAGGCTACCCACTCCAGTATTCTGGCCTGGAGATTCCATGGACTGGATAGTCCATGGGGTCACAAAGAGTAGGACATGACTGAATAACATTCACCTTTCACTTTCACATACTGGAGTAGGATGGACCTGAATACAAACAAGTGGCATTCTTATAAAATATATATATATATATAATTCTCCTACAGTGTTGATGGGAATGTAAATTGGCACAGACACTGTGAAGAACAGTATGAGATACCTTAAAAAACTAATCATAGTACCATATGGTCTAGCAATCCCACTCCTGGGCATATATTTGGAGGAAAACACGGTCTGAAAGGAGGCATGCATCACAATGTTTATTTCAACACTCTTTACAATAGCCAAGACTAGGAAGCAACCTAAAGGTCCATAGACAGAGGAATGGATAAAGAAGATGTGGTACGTATATACGATGGGATATTGCTCAGCCATTACAGAAAACTGAATGATGTCATTTGCAGCAACATATTGCAACATAGAGATCGTCATACTGGGTGAAATCGGACAAAGAGAAACACCATTTGGATCACTTATATGTGGAATCTAAAAAGAAATGTTACAAATGAACTTATTTACAAAACAGACTCACAGAAAATGAATTTATGGTTACTGGCAGGAAGGGATAGTTAGGGAATTTGGGACTGACATGTACACACTGCTACATTAAAATGGATAACCAATAAGGACCTACTGTATAGCACAGGGAATGCTGCTCAATATTATGAATTAATAACAAGCTAAATATGAAAAGAATTTGAAAAAGAATAGATATATGTATTGATATGTACATAACTGAATCACTTTGCTGTACCCATGAAATGAACACAGCATTGTTAATCAACTATACTCCAATATAAAAAAGTTTCTTTAAAAAAAGATAAATAGAAAAACTTGGACACATACATGGGGAATGCCATGTAAAGACTGGAGTCACAGTGCCATGAGGAAGCACCATGAGAAGCTGGGGAGAGACCTGGAACACATCCTTCCTTAGTGTCCTCCAAGGGAGCATGGCCCCGCTAACACCTCCATCTCAGATTTCTGGCCTCCAGAACTGTGAGCTTTGTAAGGTCCTGAGTCTGAGTTAGGGCTCTGTAGATGAAGAAACAAGTACAGAGAAATAATGCAGAATGCTGTATTGGCCCTCACTGGCCAAGATTAGAACTCCGGAATCAAGGGGAAAAGTGATCCAAAAAGTTGTAATAAGTAAAGGCATGAAAAAAATGGCGAACTGTCTTTCCCCAAAGGCTTGCTAACTCCTGTCTGGGAAGGCCAAGGCTGGCTCCTGTGTACAGAGAAAGGGGCCTAACGTGTGTCCCCAAAGGTGCCCCCACCCCTGCAAATCTAAGCCAACACAGCATACCTGTGCCAAGACTTGTAATTCCCAAGGAGGGAATGAATTACTTTTCAAACACCCGAATCTGCTAAAAAGAATGTAGGGACTGAAAATAATGCAAGGAAAAAAAAAGTGAATAGAAATGGCATTTTAATAAGTATTAAGACGTCCAGGGAGCCTAGAAGTTCAGAATCAACTCTGAACTTTCATATAGAATTAATCTACATTGTGTTCCAAAAGAGTGTGTCCAGTAAAGAGCTTACACAATGGTGTCCATTTCAAATGCAACCACAGAAAACAAAAATGAACCTCTAAAAGCAATCAATGTTAGGGTAGAGTTTATTAATAGATCTCTAGTGTGTGCTAGTTATGGCTAAAATTCAAACTACAACAAATATCAGTAATATCTAGATTGTATTTAATAGTAGCTGGAACAATATGGCTCGAGTCAGATTAAATGGAAAGCCACACATTTAAGAAATATTAACTGAGCACGTGCCACATGCTGGATGCAGTCCACCCATTCAAAGTCAGATCCAGGGGTGAACAAAATAGACACCAGCCCTGTCTAAAAGCCCTCACAGATTTTAGAGTTCAGAGGTAACTCATGGTGGTGATATCTGCTGGTCTTTAAAGGAGAAATTTTAGTGACAACGATCTTAGAAATTTCTATTTGTTCTTCTGAGTCTTAAAATTAGCCAGACTGCCATCATTTGATGGCGGTCATTGAAGTTAACACCAGAGGCTGGGTTCTGGGCTCCTCTTGGGTACAGTATATGGACTGGGAGGAGTGTTCCCCTTTGTGTGTGCACCAACTTCAAAAGAGGACCAGTGGGTGGACTGAGAAAACTAGGGTCACTGATTTACTCTTTACAGGACCAGGTTACTTCAAGAAACTGCACTCATTATCTTGGCTGCATGCGTGCGTGCTAAGTCCCTTCAGTTGTGTCGAGTCTTTGTGACCCCCTGGACTATAGCCCACCAGGCTCCTCTGTCCATGAGGATTCTCCAGGCAAGAACACTGGAGTCAGTAGCCATGCCCTCCTCCAGGAGATCTTTCTGACCCAGGGATCGAACCCACGTCTCCTGCATTGGCAGAAGGATTCTTTACCACTAGTGCCACCCGGGAAGCCCAATATTTTGACTAACAAGTCCATATTTCAAATTACTGGTTTACAGAAAGGAGTATGCCCTCCAGCAAGCTCAGAGGGGATCTGAGTAAAGCATCGTATGAACAGAGAGGGAAGCAAAGCCAACAGAGATGAAGATCAGGTTATGACAGGAAACAGGCCTCCATCCGGTCATGCTGACAGCTTCCCAGGGGAAGCAGAGACGCCAGCAGCATTTCTGCCACTCTGTACATGAGATACCCTCTGGCCTTCAAGGACCCTCCTCTGACCCGACAGTGTCAGCCCCCCAGGCAAACTAAGAGTGCTGCCAGTCACTTCCTCGTGTGAATCCCAGGACTTCCTGCTCCGGGTGAGGACCCAGCAGCTCAGAGCAGCCTCTTTAACAGCCTCTTCAGCTCTGCCCAAAGCTACCCTGCTGGGACTTCATGCCATTCCATCTTATCTTCTTTCTCAATGAAATCCAGTCACTTTCACCCAAATGATGAACTGAAAGCTAGACATCAGTGTGACGAACTTCAGTTTCTACATTATGAAACCTGCATTTTATCCACTAAAACGACATCCAGCACTTTGAGGACAGAGGTTTACACACTGTACTTATGGTGCTGATCTTTCACTGCGGCTCAGAGGAGCTCAAAAACTGAGCAATTATAGTTGCATGTGTTCATGTGGATGTGCTCAACTCACCGACTTTAAAGAATAGGATACATGAAAAAGGATGAAAACCTTAAGAGCCACTCCCTTCAAAATCACTTTTAACACCTCCTTTGAGAAGCTGCTCTAGTGCAGCCCTGGGGAAATTTGTTTTTAATTCTAGTTAACACTTCTTACTATATGTCACATTGTCTTTAAGAAAAATCCAAACATACCAAATATAAAGGGAACATATTTTTCAGCGTTCATCTATTATGTCCAGACGGTTATTTAAAGCGTGCCAGAGACCCAAGCCCGCAGCTCCCTGCGCTGCTGGAAGGCTGGTAGGTTTCAGTCCCCAGAGCTCCCTGCAGACGTCACTGGGGGTGCAGCCCCAGAAGGATCTCTCGCCTTATCTTTTCAAAGTTGCAAGGGAATTTGGGAGAATTAGAAAGGTCCTGTGGCATTTAACAGAACACTGGTCACCAAGTAGTCCATGGCCGTCCATGCATTCCAGGCAGCCAGCCACTTAGCCACCTACAGCCAGAGGCACCGACTGTCATCTCCACAGACTGTAAGTGCCTCACATACAGGGTCAGCAGAGCCTGCAAACTGTGTGATTCTAGGTTAGGAATGTGTTACTTCTCCCACTAAGAATTCCTTCTTTCCCTCTCCTCCCTGTATGACCAACTCCAACCCCAGCACACCTTAACCTTCACATGACCTTGCTAAGGAATATACAGAAACACCTTCAATACCTCAAATTTAAATCATCATGATAATATCCTCACTAAATAAAGGCAACAAGTTTCTGTTCATTTCAACCTTTGTTCTACTTTAAAAATTAGAAAAAGGATTTTTCCAATACTTTTTCAAGTAATATATCCTTATTATGGCCTATTTTTAGATCTAGAATGGGTTTTTTAACCCCGTAACATATATGCAACCACCATTAAACCTCCTTTCTGTCATTTTTCCAAACTATTTCTATCTTGTTTCTTACCTAATTTAGAATATGCCATAATCATTATTTTAGCTGTAAAACATCCCATCCTATGGATATATTAAAATTAACTCATCCATTCCCTCTCTGCTAGAAAACTAACTCACTTTCCATTTTTATTATGAATTATACTTTAAAGAACATTTTTATGCCAAAAATTTTTAATTTCAGACATTTCCTTGAAAATAGATTTCTAGTGTTAGAATTATTGCAGGTGTGAGTAATTATCCAAATGCTCAAATAACTTAAGTTTCACTATCACACTGTCTCAGGGGTTCTCTCCCATATTCAGAAAACTTTCTTCCCCTCAACCACTCTTCTCTGGAAACTTCTCTCCTGAATTGGCTTCCTTCCTCCCTTACACCTCCTGCCCACAACAGTAGTAGAATTGCCCCAGAAGTTTTAGGTTTAATTGTCTCACTTTTAACAAGTCAAGGTTTGTTAGGTATTTACTTTGTTTCTACATCACTCATCCTCCAACTCTGCCACAACACATTCAAAAAAGTATCCCATTAGCATTAGCTTTTTTTTTTCTGTAAGAAAATTATTTTATTTATGCTGCTGCTAAGTTGCTTCAGTCGTGTCCGACTCTGTGTGACCCCATAGACGGCAGCCCACCAGGCTCCCCCGTCCCTGGGATTCTCCAGGCAAGAACACTGGAGTGGGTTACCGTGTCCTTCTCCAATGCATGAAAGTGAAAAGTGA
>SJYF01000281.1:3728264-3748437 GCA_006410515.1 Procapra przewalskii
CTCAGAAAGTGAAGTAGCTCAGTTGTGTCTTAGCGACCCCATGGACTGCAGCCTACCAGGCTCCTCCACCCATGGGATTTTCCAGGCAAGAGCACTGGAGTGGGTTGCCATTTCCTTCTCCAACGCATGAAAGTGAAAAGTGAAAGTAAAGTCACTCAGTCGTGCCCAACTCCTAGCGACCCCATGGACTGCAGCCTACCAGGCTCCTCCATCCATGGGATTTCCCAGGCAAGAGTACTGGAGTGGGGTGCCATTGCCTTCTATAAGTCCTAATTATTTCTAGGATGTCAAGTTTTCAGTCCCAGTCCAAGGTCTGGATGGTGTATCAGATGATCATCGTCCACTCTAGCATTAGTTTTTAAATGATGTCACAAATTTATCTTACCTATTTTTTAGAAGGTAAATCCTTTAGCGATTAGAAACATTTTTAAAGCAGTTAACAACAACATAGTCCTATGACCTACTTTCTAATATTCTTTTTATAAATTTTCCACAAGTTTTGAGCTAATTTCAAATTATTTGCACTAGTTTACAGGTTCACCCATCATAGAATTTTCCATTTCTGCTCTTTACTCCAATCAAAAGGCAAAGGAGAAAAGTAAAGATATACCTATCTGAATGCAGAGTTTCAAAGAATAGCAAGAAGAGATAAAAGAGCCTTCCTAAATGAACAATGCAGAGAAATAGAGGAAAACAATAGAATGAGAAAGATTAGAGATCTTTTCAAGAAAATTAGAGATACCAAGGGAATATTTCATGCAAAGATGTGCTCGATAAAGGACAAAAATGGTATGGACCTAACAGAAGCAGACAATATTAAGAAGAGATGGCAAGAATACACAGAAGAACTCTACAAAAAAGATCTTAATGACTCAGATAACCATGATGGTTGTCTGGCACTCACCTAGAGCCAGACACCCTGAAGTGCGAAGTCAAGTGGGTCTTAGGCAGCATCACTATGAACAAAGCTAATAGAAATGATGTAATCCAGCTGAGCTATTTCAAATCCTAAAAGATGATGCTGTTAAAGTGCTGCACACAATATGCCAGCAAATTTGGAAAACTCAGCAGTGGCCACAGGATTGGAAAAAGGTCAGTTTTCATTTCAAGTCCCAAAGAAGGGGCAATGCCAAACAAAGAATATTCAAACTACTGCACAATTTCACTCATCTCACACGCTAGTAAAGTAATGCTCAAAATTCTCCAAGCCAAGCTTCAACAATACATGAGCTGTGAAGTTCCAGATGTTCAAGCTGGTTTTAGAAAAGGCAGAGGAACCAGAGATCAAATTGCCGATATTCACTGGATCATAGAAAAAGCAAGAGAATTCCAGAAACACATCTACTTCTGCTTCACTTACTATGCTAAAGCCTTTGACTGGGCATATCACAACAAACTGTGGTAAATTCTCAAAAAGATGAAAATACCAGACCACCTTACCTGCCTCCTGAGAAATCTGTATGCAGGTCAAGAAGCAACAGTTAGAACCAGATATGAACAATGGACTGCTTCCAAATTGGGAAAGGAGTACATCAAGGCTGTATATTGTCACTCAGCTTATTTAACTTATATGCAGGGTATATCACGTTAAATGCAGGGCTGAGTGAAGCAGAAGCTGAATCAAGACTGCCAGGAGAAATATCAATAACCTCAGATATGCAGATGACATCACCCTTATGGCAGAAAGTGAAGAGGAACTAAAGAGCCTCTTGATGGAAAGAGGAGACAGAAAAAGCTGGCTTAAAACCCAACATTCAAAAAACTAAGATCATAGCATCTGGTCCCATCACTTCAGGGCAAATAGATGGGGAAACAATGGAAACAGTGTCAGACTTTATTTTCTTGGCCTCCAAAATCATCCTGGTGGGGGTAGGGGGAGGGTGGGTGACTGCAGCCACAAAATTAAAAGACCCTTGCTCCTTCGAAGAAAAGCTATGACAAACCTAGACAGTGTATTAAAAGGCAGAGACATTACTTTGCCAAAAAAGGTCCATATAGTCAAACCTATGGTTTTTCCAGTAGTCATGTATGGATGTGAGAGTTGGACCAGAAAGAAGGCTGAGCACCGAAGAATTGATGCCATTGAACTGTGGTGTTGGAGAAGACTCTTGAGTGACCCTTGAACTTCAAGATCAAGTCAGTCAATCATAAAGGAAATCAGTCCTGAATATTCATTGGAAGGACTGATGCTGAAGCTGAAGCTCTAATACTCTGGCCACCTTGATGTGAAGAGCTGACTCATTGGAAAAGACCCTGATGCTAGGAAAGGTTGAAGGCAGGAGGAGAAGGGGATGACAGAGGGTGAGATGGTTGGATGTCATCACTGATTCACTGGACATGAGTTTGAACTCCAGGAGATGGTGAAGGACAAGGAAGCCCGGCATGCTGCAGTCCATGGGGTTACAAAGAGTCAGACACGACTGAGCGAGTGAACACGAACTCCTCCATTTACAGAGTTTCCTTTCTTTCCTCCAAGAGAAGGTTGACAACTTTCAAGGAATTTAAATTGTTTTTTCAGAATCCCATTAACTAGCTCCATCACACAGATTAGCACATATACATGAAGTCTCAAGTGCTCAGAATTGTGAAGATTAATAAAGTCTACAAACACACTGCAAAGCATAACATAAAACCACAACCATAAACATGTACCTATCAAACCAGAACCTGCCAATCTATATCTGATTGGCTGTTTCTACATTTTCCTATTAACATTCACTTATTACTTACTCACTTAGCTCAGCAAGGCCCCACAAGGAAGTAAACAGCAAATGCCAAGGTTTAAGAACAATGCATAAGGGAGGAACTGGGGAGAAGAGGAGGAAGACTTCTGAATTTAAAAATCAAAGCACAAAAGTTTACATAGTAACTTAATCTTGTGGCAAATTAAGAAAAGATCAGCCACTATAACTTTAGCAAAAAAAAAAAAAACAGAGCCCTCAGAATAAGGTGAGGACAGAGCTCTCCATGAGGACCATGTCTCCCTCTCTTCACTCAGACATAGACCTCTGCTCACCCTGCTACCTGAGGCCAATGCTGGGACAATGAGACACAGCAGAGGCTTCTCAAACCTTCAGATGTTTCAGAATCACTTTGCATGTATGAAATACTGAGTCTGACCCAAGAGGTTTGGAGTGGAACCTGAGATTCTGCCTGCTCACAAGCTCCCAGGTGCTTGTTACCGCTGCTGGTCTGAGGAACAAAAAAGTGAAAGCGTTAGTCACTCTGTCTTGTCTGGTTCTTTGAGACTCCATGGATGGTATCCGCCAGGCTCCTCTGTCCACGGGACTCTCCAGCTGAGAATACTGGAGTGGGTAAGCCATTTCCTTCTCCAGGGGAGCTTCCCAACCCAGAGATCAAACCCTGGTCTCCCGCATTGCAGGCAGACTTTTTACCCTCTGAGCCACCAGGGAAGCCCTGAGGAACAAAAAAAAAAAACTGAGTAGCAGATAAACAGACTTCAGCACATAAGAACTCTGTCATTATTGGACTTATAGTAAAAGTTTCAAAAACACAGCTATAAACAATTGATTGGCACACCTTGTTTTATTCAGTTGAAGGTATTTGACAAGAGAAAAGTCACCTTGTTCTTCCTTAATATTAACACAGGTTGAGCACATTCTATTGTATATTAACAAAATAGATCAGAAACTGGTAACATGAATTGCCTTGAGAAAGGAACCAGTTAATCTGCAAGAAGGAGGGAGTAGAGGAAAGGTTTTCAATTATATACTTTTATAGTTTTTAAATGTTGAATCACATGAGTCAATTACCTATTCAGAAAAAAATTATATTATAAAATTTTAAAGCATTGCATAGGATATTCTGGAAGCTGACAGAATGTTAAATTTATCCATTTCCAAAGAAAGTAAGTGGTTAAGCCAGGGAGACCACTTACTTTGTTAGCATTTATCTTCAAAGAAGGAACATGCCTTAGTTTAATCACCTTCTATGATCATATCAATATTATATTTTTATTGAAATTACATTTTTCAACCCTGCTACTCTTCTCCAGCACCACAGGGGCCCTGTAGCATGCTTTGATTCACAGGAGACTCGGAAAAGCTTCCATGTGGTATATGTACCCTTAGTGAGTCAGGTTCTCATTGCAGAGAACTTTCCAGTACCTCACCCTCTTCTAAGTTTAAGAACTGGGCCCCTTGGCACCGAAATGGTTCCTTTTAACAGCACTTAAGTTGGTGTTTCAGATCGACACAGAAGTAACAACTGAAAACAGAAACCACAAGACTGAATGGGTGAGAATGTGTGTACATGAGTGTGTGCGTGGGTGTGCCTCCCACCAGTGACCCTGTGGCTGGCCCTCAGAGCAAACATTAGCTTGAATATCTGACCTGAACTTAACCCATATGGACCCAGCCCCACCGGTGCCCTCATGATGTCCCCAAGGCAGACACACTCTTCTTTACTTAACATCTCAGCTATAAGACTGGGAAAATGCTTGTTGCCTTTGCAACTTGTTAGTTAATATTCATCCCTAAGCCCTTAAATGCTTGTTCTGGTTCTGCTCTTTACTGAGTTTCCTTAGAGCAGGCTGCTTCGTGTTCTCTCGAGGCTTCTTCAGATCCCTGACATCTGCCTCCTCCTCCATTCACCCTGCCTGGTCTGGGTTCCCATCCCCAATCCCAAGTCCCCATCCTCCCGGAAACAGCTTCTGCTTATAACTGAGTGGATCAGCCTCAGGGACCAAAGGGGAATGATTAGACACAGGCAAACCCAGGCTGAAAGGAGTCCATGCGTCACAGCCCTGCCCCAAGGCCTCTGGCAACGGTCCAGCATATGTGTTTCCATCACCAAAACCAGCAGAAGCCAGGCATGCGTTGCCTCTAAAGCCTTTGCTTGCTGCCATTCTCCTGAGTCTCTGGCCTCTGATGATCCTGAGTAAGTGGCCACCCCAGGGCCTTTGCACTTGCTAGTCCCTCTGCCTAGAAGGCTCTGCCCATAGGTGCCTTCGTAGCTCTTTCTCCTCCTTCAAACTTCACCAAAATGTCTTAATTAGCCTTCCCTGACCACCCTTTTTAAATCTCAGTGCTCTTTTCCGGGCATTTCTTCTGCTTCACAGCACTCATCACACTGGCATTCTGTATGTTCCCTTCAGTATTTGTGTGCCTTTCATGTGCCTTCACCAGAAGCACGTGTGCTGAGAGTCATGGAAGGGTAAGACAACTTCCCAGAGAGAAAGCAGGGATTAATCCAAGAGAAAACCAACAAATGTCCATCGAGCCCTTTTCCTTCTTCCCATGCCATAGCCATCTGTTTCCCAGTCGTTGAGAAACTTCTTCCTGAAGGCTCTCCTTCACATCTCTGCTCCCCCCTCTCCCCTTTCTCCAGACCCCTCAGCACTGTCTATTCCATGCAAACCTTATTGATCAACAGTACCTGCCTCAGTGGGAGGACTGAGCGGGTCAGCTCACGCTTAGGGAAGCACTAGGATGTCGTGGTGCTGTTTATTAGCCAGTAAATCAGAGCCATTATTCCTGTTATTTAGTGTAAGTATCTTGTAGCACATATACTAATTAAACTCTTATTCCCACAGCTAGGTTACAAGCAAATTGAGGGCCAACATCTTACGTCTGGATTTTTAAATTTTCCTCCAGAGTACTTACCATTAGCTTTTAATAATTGTCAAGTGATGGAAACAAAGGATTTCCATGTTTAAAGTTTCATTTGAAACACCTTAGAACCTCTGTTTAGCCAGTGATTCAATCCTTTAACCTCTTCCAGGACTGACCTTGTGTGTAAATATGGCAAATCCCTGAAAATGGCATCTATTATGGGAACTTGGCTAGAGTAGAGCCAAAATACTCTCTACAAGATCAAACAAATATTGACTCAAAAGAATTTTCCCCCAGGCAACTGTTACAGTCTTATCTGGAACAGAATGTTTGCAGAGTTAATTAATATCACTCGAATCAGCAAAACCCCAGCAGACCCTCCTGCGAGGTAAAAAGCGGAGTTTTACACTCCCACCATCTTATCACTATTTACAAGCCCCTCTCCTCATACGCCCTCACCTATCGCCACCGCTAATGCCAGGTGTGGGGTTAAATGATAAGTACGTCATACACTTTTTATCCATGGACAAAAGATAAAGGAATCCCAGTGCTAAAGAGTCCATTCACCTATCCCATAGCAAATATGCTCTGTCTTTACCTCCAAGAAATCAATCAGGCTGCCTCTGTTACCAACTGTTGACTTCCTGGAAATGTATGAAACCGCAGAACCAGTGTCACCAGATGCGCCTCCGTACACCAGACACTAGGGACGGTTTACTTCCTATGGTTACCGACTCAAGCCTGCCAGAACCCGGGAGCCTCCAAATGCACCTGGAAGTCACACACTGTTCTGTGTGGGGGAGTGGGCTAGCTGACACTGGGCTGCCTAAGGCGTGGTGAAGACAGTTATGACAGGGAGAAGCAACAAGAGCTATTCACAGCCTTTCTTCCTTCCCATCTCCTATCAGCCATTATTTATTGAGCACTTCATATGGCAAAGTATTTATATGATGGTCCAGGCAGGAATCTAAACACTAGGAACAGCAGAGAGATACACCCTACCATGCCCTTAGACACGTTAATCCAGTGACAGAGAGAGAGATCAACAAGAGAAATAAGCAACATGTATATCGTGTTAGGTATTGCTAAGTGATAAGCGGGAGAAGGCAATGGCACCTCACTCCAGTGCTCTTGCCTGGAAAATCCCATGGGTGGAGGAGCCTGGTAGGCTGCAGTCCATGGGGTCGCTAAGACACAACTGAGCTACTTCACTTTCTGAGCTACTTCACTTTCACTTTTCACTTTCATGCATTGGAGAAGGACACGGTAACCCACTCCAGTGTTCTTGCCTGGAGAATCCCAGGGACGGGGGAGCCTGGTGGGCTGCCGTCTACGGGGTCACGCAGAATCGGACACGACTGAAGCGACTTAGCAGCAGTAGCAGCAAGGGGGAAAAAATACTGAAAAACAAAACAAGGAGGCTAGATACAAACTGTCAAGGGGCTGAAGGGAGGGAGTGAAATTAACGGATGCACAACCAATGATGTCCTCGATGAGAGGCTCATATTGAAATCTGAAGGGAGTGAGTGGGCAGGCTCACAGATCAATGGGGAAGAGCATTTCCGGCAGAGGTGATGCAAATGCCCGGCTCTATGACAAAGCATGGGCGACATGCTGAGGGCCCCACAAAGGCCAGTGTGGCTGGAGACTGACGTTCACAGGGGGAGGAAGTAAGATCCTAGAGGAGCAGGAGCAGGACCATTCTGAACCCTGCTTTCACAACACAGGCCTTTTCATCAATCAGAGAAAGGCTACCCTTCCATCTAATTTTCACTTCCTCAAACCTCTCCAGTGGTTATTTCTTCAAGAATCTGTATCTACATAATTCAAGAGAACAACCTGCCTTCTATAAAAAGAAAAAAAATATACAGCAAGCCAACATTTTCCCCAGCATTTCCTTAGGGGCAAATCCTAAGCTCCTATTAATAAAAATGGAAACGGTTTGCGGCTCTGAGTGTAAGCTTCTATAGGACTGGGACCAGGCGTCACAATAGAGAACACAGCTCAACACCATGGGCGACTGGACATGCACCGATGTTCTGGAAAGATGTCAAACTGGTTAAAAAGAATAACAGACAGAATTATAGGAGAATGAAGCATCGAAATTTACCACAGGGACATGTTTCTAAATGTTGCAATACATCAAACTCTTTGGCAAATTTAAATGCCAAGCTGGCTAATGCGGTATCCAGGCCACACCCCTTTCCTGCCCAACCAGCTTCTCAACAAGAATAAGATGCTATCAGCCAAGATCTCTGGCAGCAGGGTTTGGGGGTGGTACCTGCAAATCTGCTATCTTCCAATTCCATTCAGTCCTGATCAGCCCGGTTTCATGCATCATATACACAGTTTTCTCATTTTTAATTTTGTTTTATATTGGAGTATAGTTGATTAATAATGTTGCATTAGTTTCAGGTGTACAGCAAAGTGACTCCATTATACATATACCTGTATCTATTCTTTTTCAAATTCTTTAGTTTTCTAATGAACAAATATTCATAGGAAATTCTACACAACTCATTACAGTGACTCCACTGTTCTTAAGAACATACAGTTTGGCCAAGGCAACAAGCATGGACTAGAGGGCATACCTGGAACCTGTATAACAGCAACCATTTTTTTTAAAGCTATTATTATTAATAACTAAGTAGTCACAATCCTTCCCATTCAGGTTCTGCTGAGGCCACAGCCACTGCCCCACCCACAAAAATGGACAAATTCCTGTTGCCGGGTTATTTCATAACCCTTCTTGGTTGGAAGTTTTCAGAACTTCTTGCAAAGTAAAGTAGTCACTGGGGCTCAAGTGATCTATAGAGTGGAAAACCGCAGAGAAGAAGTGACTAAGAACCCCAGGAAGGTGTGGATCAGAGGAGTGAAAATGAGTGCTAAGGAGAGATGAAAGGGAAGTGTGAGGCAGGAGAGAAGGGAGAAAACTTTCAGAGAAGTTACTTGGAATTTTTAAAAATAAACACTGAATCTCTTTTTAATGTTCTCTAAAAGAAGTAAAGTTTGAGATTTAGAAATATTTGTTACTTTTAGTTTCAGCACTATGTTCCTCTGGGTGGTATATTGTATCAACTGTTCTTAGAACAACCAGACTTGAGCAAATAGTCTAGTTCACAGACATAAAAATATGCGGTAAGTCAGACAGAGAAAAACAAATATTAATGCATACATGTGGAATTTAGGAAAACTGTACAGATGAATCTACCTGAAAAAGCAGGACTGGAGACACAGACGTAGAGAACAGATATACAGACACCGATCGGGGGAGAGGCAGGTGGGACGAATCAGGTTAGGACTGACGTATATACACTGCCATGTGTGAAATAGACAGCTAGTGGGGGGCTGCTGTATATCACAGTGAGCTCAGCTCAGAGCTCTGTGACGACCTAGAAGGGGGCCTGGGGAACGGGAGGGGGCCTCAAGAGGGAGGGAATATATGCACAAAATAGCTGATTCACTTCTTTGTACAGCAGAATCTAACACAACATTGTAAAGCAGTTATACTCCAATAAAAAATAAAAATAAAACTGTTAAAAATGAAGTGAATTCTTCACTTGACACAACGCAGTCTGCATTACTGAGGGCAATGACATATTCCAAAACCGAGTGTGGCAAAGCTGTTACAGAGAAAATCACCACCAGATGTCCCCTGCCTACCTCAAACACAAGCCAGTTACTCTACAGACATTCAAAATCATACCCTAGATTTCTCTCAAATTACCTAAAAAGGTAGAGATTTGGGCAAAGATTCATTTTCTTGTATTTTTCCAATCTCAGCCCAAAGTCCAGGTAACAAAAATCTGCTTCTTTGCAGTAATGTTCTCCAATCATCTAGAAGGTTCTAATCAATTGACTCAAGAAAGAACTTTCTCTAGGGATCATCAGCCTAACCGGTCCATCCTTTACCTTCCAGTGTGGTCATGCATCCTTCAACAGTGAAGGCTTTTCCACCCACAGGAAAGTTTCTGATCAAAGATTCACATATACCACAGAGCACACCCCCCGAAAGAGGAGTCGAGTAAGCTTCTCATTGGCACAAAAACGTTCTCTGTTCTGTACTTGAGACACTGGTGATTACACTGGCATCTTCTAAAATTTTATCAAATTGAAATAAGAAACTAAACTTTAAGTAGCATAAGAACTAAAACCATTTTCTGAAAAGATCCTCTAAAACCAAAGGATAGAGGCAAAGGCAAGGAAGCACCTCGTTATTACACTATGCTGCCGCTGCCGCTGCCGCTGCTGCTGCTGCTGCTGCTGCTGTTGCTGCTGCTGCTGCCGCTGCTAAGTCGCTTCAGTCGTGTCCGACTCTGTGTGACCCCATAGACAGCAGCCCATCAGGCGCCCCCATCCCTGGGATTCTCAAGGCAAGAATACTGGAGTAGGTTGCCATTTCCTTCTCCAATGCATGAAAGTGAAGAGTGGAAGTGAAGTCGCTCAGTCGTGTCCGACTCTCAGCGACCCCATGGACTGCAGCCCACCAGGCTCCTGCGTCCATGGGATTTTCCAGGCAAGAGTACTGGAGTGGGGGTGCCACTGCCTTCTCCATTATTATTTGTATAGTGTTTTTGTTATTACCCTATACAAAACTCCAAAACCTAATAAATAGGATGCCTTCCATTCTGTTTTATGCTTGTTCCTAGCTTCTTGATTTTCTTCAAGGATTATATGTCTATCATGAAAAACAAGAAGTTATTCAAAATTGTGCACAGAAAAAAACAGAAGGAAAACCTACCTTTAAAATATTCTGAGTAAGTATATTTGAGAGTAAGTTGCCCTTTACTTTTCACTTTTCTGTATTTTCTGAAGCTTTTGGAATGAATGTAGTAATTTAAAATGAAAAACAACTTAAAAAAAAAAGATGTTTAAATTACCAAAATGTCAAAGGACTGAGTATTTATGAAGACTTATAAGTATATAAATACAAAATAAAATCAGGAAGAAAGGTTTGGCCACTGATCAAATTACATTTCCAAGTCAAACAACACCATACATACCAGTGCCCCTTAAACTTGAGGAGACAGAATAACCACTTAGATGATGGGTGAGAGCAGGTCGAAGGAGCTCTCAGGTGACTCTGATCTGACAATCACTCGACCTCACTCTGAGTAGCCAAGGTAGATGCAACGCGAAGCCAGCAGAGCCCCAGGAAGCCTGCCAAGCCCCTTCCAGAGTGGACAGAGGAGAAATGAACTCTAAACCCCACCTTCCTTCAAAGTTCTAAAGCAGGGGCACAGACTTCTCTCTCTCCAGTCAGCCCTTGCTGATTAAATCCTTAGTCATGGCCTTAAAAGGGGGCCAATGAAATTAAGATCATCATGACTCCAAAATCTAAGGAGCTTTTTTTAAGAGCATCTGATGGAGCCAGCCTCTGACTCCAACTTGGCAGACTGCCTCTGGACTCCCTAGAATTCTCCACACCAAACTTCTTGGTGGAGCTTCCAAACACCACACTGTCTCCTACAATGATTTGTCACAGGCCTGAGAACAGGATGGAGAGCACCGATTTTGAATCCCTCTCTCCTAAGGAGACCAAAAAAAAAGGCAAGCATGCCCTCCACAAGACAACCAAGTGCTTACCAGACGCTCTGGATCCTGGAGTTGTGGGAAGGAGGGGGAACTTGTAGAGTCAGAACAGTTTCCACCCTTTCACTTCCATCCTCATTCTCCATCAGGAGCTCCAGAAGAAAACCACACTCAGAAACTCCAAAAGCCTCAGGAGACTGAAAGGTCCAAGAAACTGAGCCTCCCAACCCCACAGTCAATATGCTCCACCTGGCTAGCTCAAGACACTGCTGCTGCTGCTGCTGCTGCTGCTAAGTCGCTTCAGTCGTGTCCGACTCTGTGTGACCCATAGATGGCAGCCCACCAGGCTCCCCTGTCCCTGGAATTCTCCAGGCAAGAACACTGGAGTGGGTTGCCATTTCCTTCTCCAGTGCATGAAAGTGAAAAGTGAAAGTAAAGTCGCTCAGTCATGTCCAACTCTTGGAGACCCCATGGACTGCAGCCCACCAGGCTCCTCCATCCATGGGATTTTCCAGCAAGAGTACTGGAGTGGGGTGCTGCTGCCATCAAGACACTAGAAGGTGACTAATGTTTCCTTTCACCCTAAGGAGTAAAGTGCCTGCCTGAGAGGCCTCCCAGTTCTACACAGTGAGAACCTCAGAAAGAAACTAACTTAATTAACCATTCAGAAGAGCACAGAGAATTCCCACCAGCCTCCAGGTCCCCAAACACCACCATTTATCCCCCATGCTGCCATTTCCTGCCTGCAGTGAACTAATTACACACAGTGGGAATTCTGGAGCTGCTGGTTCTAATGTTTATCAGCTGCTAACTTGTTGTGTGACCTCAAAGACATTTCTCTAGTGCCTCTATTTCCTCTGCTATAAAAGCAAGATAAGGGAATGACATGCTTGACAGAGAGCCCTAATATAACACTACAGTCATCACCACCCTAGAAATGCTCACAGGAATGGTAATTAACATGTTCCTTTTACCACGGCCTTTAAAGACAACTGATGATATGCTGTGAAAAGCACTGGACCTCAAATGATACTTCCTCTTTCGCTAAAACAGATCTCAGTGGCAAACACTCCCTAAAAACTGTTGATAAAAACATTATCAGGTGTGCTTTGTACAGTACAAGGGGATATATTTTTCCATAACCATCATTCCCACAGCAGACAAAAGCTTCATAAGTAGAAGCGACAATAGAAAAATCACCTTCAATTAGATTTCTGTAACCTTCACATCCAGCCCTGAAAACATAAGTAAAATTGAGTTGTTTGCTTTTGAACTGTGGTGTTGGAGAAGACTCTTGAGAATCCCTTGGACTGCAAGGAGATCCAACCAGTCCATTCTGAAGGAGATCAGCCCTGGGATTTCTTTGGAAGGAATGATGCTAAAGCTGAAACTCCAGTACTCTGGCCACCTTATGCAAAGAGTTGACTGATTGGAAAAGACTCTGATGCTGGGAGGGATTGGGGGCAGAGGATGAGATGGCTGGATGGCATCACGGACTCGATGGATGTGAGTCTGAGTGAACTCTGAGAGATGGTAATGAACAGGGAGGCCTGGCGTGCTGCAATTCATGGGGTCGCAAAGAGTCGGACACGACTGAGCGACTGAACTGAACTGAACTGAGTTGTTACTTCCTGACCAGTGCAACATTTTGCAACCCCTGGTAACTGTGAAGACTAGTTAGTAAGAGAAAAGCTGGTTACAAAACATTCATTATAACCTGATTTTTTGTAAATCTATGTGGGCATAGAAAAATATCCAATAAATGGGACCAATTATATTTTATATCTATTAAAATCCCAATTTTTTAAATACATTTAAATATAGGTGTGTCAAAAATGTAATGCAAATGTTCCCAGTATGTTGCCTCTTCATTTGTACAGAAGTTTTAAATTTTAATGTGTTCAAATCTGCTCATTTTTTCTTCACAGGTTTCTTTTTCTTTAAAGCCATGAAAATTGTTACTCCTATGCAGAACTAATTATATTCTCTGCTAGTGTTTCTATCATTTGATTTGCAATATTCAACTCTTCAGAGCTTACATTTGGTGAAGGTCCAATTGATATCTTACTATATCCAAACCATTTATCAAATAATCTATTAAATAATTCTTCCTCATTGCCTTATTTTGAAATTTTAGCATATCTGAGTTATAGTTAGGAAATTATTCCAATTTACTTTTTAAAGTACAAGAACCTCAAAGTAAAAATCCAAATATAAATAAGAGTTTTATAAGAAATCTCAGTAAGAGATTATGAGCAAATCAAGACATCATCAAACCATTTCATCTTCAGTGGGGCATCAGTCAACTGAGCCATAATTTCCATCTAAAATCAGTTCTTCCCATTCAGTACAAGGCTTTGAGTATGTAACTGTGGGGTATATAAGTATATGGCAGCTGAGTCACCAACTGTTTGGATTCTCTGCTTATTTTATGGGGAGGGGCTACTTCTTGGGTGGCAATGTTATTCTAACCCTGACACACTTGGAAATAATACCCCTTTGCCCTAAGAAAAATAAAAGAAGTCCAAGAATTCATTGTTTAACTGGTCAGCATGCAGAATCATGGATTTTTACTCTCTTGATTTTTCCTCCAGATCTACTAGAAACCTACCATACATACTGTATACTATGTAAATCGACTCTTGTGTTTTAGGCTCTAATGTCTGCACCCTGCCATTCCCATCAAGACACAGGCTCCTAGAAAGCCAAGCCTGAAGCTACTCGCCAGTGAAGGAAGGAGGGACTCACGTACAGTCATTGCAGAGAGCTCTATGTGAGCCTTACCCACGGTGGACACTCAAGAAAGGCTGCCAATGGATCAACTATCTTAGCATCTCAGTCATAAGTGATGCTTGAAGAAAAACAGAAAAACAACATATTATCATTGACTGCTTTCATCTGGATTCATCTCCCCTACACAGTAATGTGGACAGATTTTTGCCATCAGTTCACACCCTGAAGCACAAGGCATGATGATCCTTCTTTCCATTTGCATAGCTAGGACTCGTCATTATCCAGCCCTAGTTTTTTGACTCAACAAAACAGAAATGCACCATTAGGATTTCAGCATGTCTATTCTTGCAGTAACTATTTTGAATTGGGTTTTTTAGAAGCAACCACTGTATGAAAAAAAAAATTATAACCTCAACGTTCATACATGGCTTGGTTTTAGAATCTGAGCTTTTCTGTTTCAATTCCCTGCTGCTTTTCCAACCAGAAAAGAAATGGCTGAGCAGTTCCTCTGCACCAAGGCACTGGATGGCAGTGCTCAGCCTGGCATTCTCTGCTTTCAATCCCCTCCACCAAAAATGAACTAGAGAGAGCACCACCACCAAAGGTACAATTACTGAGCATCTAATGTTCTCCAAGCTATTAAATATGTCACTTGTTATAATATATCTGGTGCTGTTTTCATCAAAAAAAAATCCTAGGATGCATTTCTTTCACATCTCTGAAAAAATTGCTCAATTTAATATTATGCTTAACTATTAAGATTAATTTTAGAGATTTTGCTTAATTTTTTAATCTAATAAGTGAATAGCATATTAAGAAATGTGATATTCCACTTCACAATATTATCTCATATATAAAATAGAAAAGTCCAAAGGTAACACTGTCCTCTCTGCTTCTCTCTTTTCTGTGGGAGAAGAATGGACAGTTGTGTGTGCAGCATAAGGAGGCCAGGGAAGAGGAGGGATTATTTTACAAACTGGCAAAGCAATCGCATTCGGCTCCTCCCATCACTGTCCCCATCCTCCTCCCAAGCACCGAGGAGGCTGGAGAAAGAGGCAGAGTTACCTACTAACCCATTCTGCCTGGGCTGCCTCTCCCTGTCTCCCTCCCAGCACTTGCCCAGGGCTGGACCCTGGAGAGCCAGGCATGCCTCCTAGGAGGTCCCCAGGGAGTAGAAAGCAAATGCCAGGGAAACCAGAAAAAGATGCAATTCCTCAACCATACTGGAAGAAAGACATCTAAAAACACACGTAAGCGAAGACATTTTATTCTCGGGTCTAAGCAGCAAGTCTTCTAGTGGAGGTCATCACAGCCTGGTGAGTCTGCAAGAGGCTGCCCAGCGCTCCTGCAGTGGGACCTCCCGTCCTTCCAGTAAGGGCCACTACAGCCTGTGCTCACCCCCATTTTGAAGATTCAAACCCACACCAGTACATTTTCCCTGAAACGTGCAGGCTTCCCTGAGACTCTGAGAAGCAGGAAAAAGCCAGCATTTGCAAAGCCTGAAGGTCAGTGCTGGGACAAGCACAGGAAGGACACTAACTGAAGTCAGGCCCCTGGGGTCACCTTGTTCGGTGAGTGTTGCTTCGCCCTGCCTGGAAACTCCTCTCTAGAAGCTGCATTAGGAGGAACGCAGCACCACCCATGACTCCTCACCGTTGGCCCCCACCTCTTGCGGGTAAGGCCTTTCCCAAGAGACCCTGCAGCTCCTCCCACCAACAAGGATCAGAACCCCTGGCCCTGTGACCTTGGGCTTGCTGGCCTGGACTTGCTTTTGATGCAGGGACCCCGCCCAGGCCTTAAGCAGTCTCACAGGATTCCTCTTAGCCTTTCCAGCTCTGCCACAGCCTTGACAGGAGCTACCCTGGGACCACAGCTGCCCTCAGCCTGGACCCCACATGGAGCAGACATGAAGCGACCTGCAGGCCCAGCCAGGGCCACAGCTTGAGGCTTGGCCACTGAGTGAAGTCCAGGGTGGAGCCACCAAGCTCCACTGCCAACCCACCACTGCAAAAGTCATAGTAAATCACTATTGTCAGCTGCTGTGTTATATTTGTTACCCAGCATTATTACATCAAGAGCTAACTGATACACAGTCTAAGAAACTGCTCATGGCAAAATATGGTATGCCCCCTTGCCCAAAATATGATGACTACATTTTAAGAAGTGCTTACTATGGGCCCATTTTGATAAGAGTATTGTGGTTTAGTGGTGGTTGAGTCATTAAATCCTGTCCAACTCTTGCAACCCCAGGGACTGTAGCCCACCAGGCTCCTCTGTCCAAATTTCCAAGGCAACAATACTGGAGTTGCCATTTCCTTCTCCAGGGGATCTTACCAAACCAGGGGTTGAATGTGTACCTCCTGCACTGCAGGCGAATTCTTTACTGACTGAGCCAACAGGGAAGCCCCAAAAGCTGGATGTATTTATTTTTTCTTCACAAGAACCCTATCAGATAAAAAGGACTATTATCCCTATTTGAAAGATGAGGCAACAGAGACACAGTTAAGTAACCTGCCCATGGTTGGAAGGTAGTAAAGGCAGGTTTCAAACCCCAGTCACCTGCACCAAGAGCCCTTGCTTATTACGTTTATGCTCAATGACCTTGCAAACCTCCTCCCATACTTCCTAATCTGCCTGACATTCTGCTCTGGGTTTCCATGCCCTGGGGGTAAAACCCAAACTGACAGGCAGAACAATCAAGTATTCAAGACCCTTCCCAGCCTGATTCTGCTCATCCCATCCAGGTTCCTGTCCCCTCCTCATCTCTCCCTCAGGGTTGGCCCAATGACAACTCTGGGCTCCTACACCTGACCAAGCCCACCAAGTCCTTCGCCTCCCCCTGGAATCCCCCACTTTCTGGAGCACCTCAAGGTCATCCCTCTGGGGTACCTCCTACAAGAACACTTCCTGCCCCAGCCAGGAGCACGTGACTGCCCATCCTGAGTGTCCCCAACACCAAGGACCTTCTTGAAAGTGCAGTGACCGCTGCGGGCTGTCACCGCTCTGCTCCTGCCCAAGCCCAGCCACATGCCCCTTGAGGGCAACGCCTGGGTTCATTCTCTTCTGACAGCCCCATGCTCAGCAAGCCCCATGCTCTCATCAGGGAACTTAAGGAGAGTCTGCTAAGTTACAAAACAGTGAAAGGAATACAACAAGATGGAGAAATGGATATGGAGACACAATGTCCACATTTTCATTCTTGAACAACACATCTTCATTCCTCATAAACATTAACCAAACTGCTCAACACCCCGGGTCTCCAGCTACATATTCATCAATTAAAATAGGTCTATCATGATGGTTTCCTCTGCCAAACCTTCCTCATAGGCTTCTGTTCTCATCAGGTTGTCTTGGGATAAGTAACAAAAGGCACATATCTGCTTGAAACAGCAGGGAAATTGAAGGCTTATTCCCTAAATGTTCAGTCCTGGCAACACAAGAGCACATGTACTATCATTTCAAAAGAAAGAAAGGCAAGTTTGTTGCAGAGGGATAAGTCACATAATGAATAAGTGAAAGGAGAATGATCTCAAGACAAAACCAGATAAGTGAGGACTTGACACGAGGGAGAAAAAGCAAGTGACTCTTGTGAGAGGCCCAGCGCTCAGAACCCCAGCTTGCAGGTGGCTGTCATTGCCTTAACCTCAGAGACACCAGTAAAGGTCAGGACTCAGCGCCCAGACAGCACCTGTGGGAAGCTGACTAGGGTGGAGGGGTACAGGCTGCAGCGCCCCCAACACCACATGACCACGTACAGGATCCGGGCCCCAGGCTTGGAGAAAAGGGGAACTACATCCAAAGGGAAGGAACTGGTCTGTCCACGAGTCAGAGGCTGAAATCCCACAAACACAGACTCCTTTCCTCACTGCAGCTTCACATTCACTAATGAGCTGTGTTTCTGTTGCTGAGGATACACGTTCCTGGTGTTTCCTGGCCAAGGTGGGAGAGGCTGGGATAACAGGTGTTCCTGACCCCTGTCACATTCAGCAGAGAAGGGATGTCACAGCAACAGCTGGAATGTAAGAACAAGAAGATCCTTGAGATCAGACCAAATAATTTTCACTTTCCAGTCACGGCTTTGTTCAAACAGCTTGCAGAATCACAGCTACGAAAGAGGAGGCTAAGGCTGCTCCTTTCAGCGGGCAGGGCCAGGAACCCCAGTGTTGGTACAGGAACAGCCTCAGAGCTGGTTGATGGCAGCCTGGGGATCTGGTTTGGGAATCATGTACTTAGGTTGGCCCTACATGTTGCAGTATGGAAACCACAGCTCAGAGAGTAAGGTGACTCATCCAGGGTCACAGGATGGAAGCCAGAAGGACAAAGCTCAGGACTCTAGTTCCTGACTCCCAACCAAACACTCTTTCCTCCACACGGTGCCACCCCCTTTTCTAGGAAGGGCCCTCTACACCCTCCCCAGAGCAAGATCCAGACCACTCCGGGGCTTAGACTGAGGAACTCGGTGACAATATGCCTTACTGATGCATTTGTCACACACAAGAGGCAAAGCTCTGCTTTTTACCATCCCATGCTCCTTACTCCCCAGACCAACTGCCCCCAACATGGGCAAGCCATCAGAGCCTTTCAGTGGCCTAGAATTCCCCAGGCTCCCCTGCCCAACCCATTTCCCTCTCTGGAACATTTCTCACAAAACTGAATCAAACGACTGCGGTGCTGTGACTCTTTGCTGGATTTGTCCCTATACAGTATATGTGCTTGGTTTTAAAATGCTGTTTGCTCCACTTTTAAATTTCATTTTAGAAGCCTGCAAGGAGAGATGCCAACATTTAATCATAGGGACTAGAGGGGACTTCACAAACTGCTTACCAGGCACAAACAGAGCAGTTATTTTCCTATTTCCCTTTTGATGGAATTGGCTACTATATCATACACAGTAACAGTGTGAACCAGAAAGCACTCCTGCATCCTTATCTCACCCTCACATAATCAAAAAGAAAAAAAAAAACACATTGTAATAGAAAAGAGAAGAGGAAACCAGAACTTCATATTTGTTTGAAATTTAATTAAACTTGAAAGGTTTGTATGGACAATTCATTTCCTTTTGTAGTCTAAGACCATAAGCTTCACATTCCATTTTACCAGTGGAATGATAAAAAGTAACCATATGTTATTTTAATTGTAATAATAAATAATATATAAGGAAGTTAGAGTGAAAGTTTTTTAAATAGCCAAGTGGAAACACATGTTCCCTACCATTCTGAATTGACATTTTTTAAAAGCCTCTTACAATTTTTTTAAGGCATGTGTCTATTTAATTGCTTTTGTTAATACCACTTGCATTCTTTTCTAGAAAGATGACTTTACAGTAAGCAAATGGGTATGTCTTTATATGTGTCCTAGTTAATCCTCCAAATTGACAAGTTTAAAATGGATGGAGTATGCTCTTTACAAAAAAATGTTGAATGTACAATTAAAAAGAACAGGAAACCTCCCACAACCTCTGGGTCATTCAGATCTGGAGTCAGATAACATCCCTGTCCTTGTCAATTCCACGTCATCAACACCTATCAGAAGGACAATGCTTAGCAGTCTTCAAGGGCAAAGTGAAGCAGGAATCCTAGACAAGTCACCCTGAAGATGAACCTGGGGGCTGGTGCTATATTACCCCAGCCAGACACAACCAATGGAGCAGGAAGAGGACTGAACATGGATTGCCCCTCTACAGAAAATATTGTGCTTGTGTACACTGGTGGGGCTTCCCAGGTGGCTCAGTGGCAAAGAACCCGCCTGCCAACGCAGGAGACAGAGACCTGAGTTCAATCCCTGGGTCAGGAAGACCCCCTGGAGAAGGGAATGACAACCCACTCCAGTATTCTTGCCCAGAAAATTCCATGGACAGAGGCAACTGGCAGGCTACAGCCCATGGGGTCACAAAGAAGTGGACACAACTGAGGCAACTTCAAGAGATGGAAATACCAGACCACCTGACCTGCCTCTTGAGAAACCTGTATGCAGGTCGGGAAGCAACAGTTAGAACTGGACGTGGAAAAGCAGACTGGTTCCAAATAGGAAAAGGAGTATGTCAAGGCTTTATATTGTCACCCTGCTTATTTAACTTCTATGCAGAGTACATCATGAGAAATGCTGGGCTGGAAGAAGCACAAGCTGGAATCAAGATTGCTGGGAGAAATATCAATAATCTCAGATATGCAGATGACAGCACCCTTATGGCAGAAAGTGGAGAGGAACTAAAAAGCCCCTTGATGAAAGTGAAAGAGCAGAGTGAAAAAGTTGGCTTAAAGCTCAACATTCAGAAAATGAAGATCATGGCATCTGGTCCCATCACTTCATGGGAAACAGATGGGGAAACAGTGGAA
>SJYF01000281.1:3748469-3763721 GCA_006410515.1 Procapra przewalskii
ACAGTGTCAGACTTTATTTTGGGGGGCTCCAAAATCACTGCAGATGGTGACTGCAGCCATGAAATTAAGACACTTACTCCTTGGAAGAAAAGTTATGACTGACCTAGATAGCATATTGAAAAGCAGAGACATTACTTTGCCAACAAAGGTCCATCTAGTCAAGGCTATGGTTTTTCCAGTGGTCATGTATGGATGTGAGAGCAGACTGTGAAGAAAGCTGACCGCTGAAGAACTGATGCTTTTGAACTGTGGTGTTGGAGAAGACTCTTGAGAGTCCCTTGGACTGCAAGGAGATCCAACCACTCCATTCTGAAGGAGATCAGCCCCGGGTGTTCTTGGGAAGGAATGATGCTGAAGCAAAACTCCAGTACTTTGGCCACCTTATGCAAAGAGTTGACTCATTGGAAAATACACTGATGCTGGGAGGGATTGGGGGCAGGAGGAGAAGGGGACGACAGAGGATGAGATGGCTGGATGGTATCACGGACTCAATGGACGTGAGTTTGAGTGAACTCCGGGAGATGGTGGTGGACAGGGAGGCCTGGCGTGCTGCAATTCATGGGGTCGCAGAGAGTTGGACATGACTGAGCAACTGAACCGAACTGAGGCAACTTAGCATGCATGTGTACATTCATATGTGTCTGTGTACGTGATGAAACATTTCAGAGTGAGAAGAGTTGCTCACTGGTGATAAAAGAAAACAGGAATTGTGGAATAAAGTAAGAGGTTCTTCCTAATAAAAAAATATGAGATAAGATATTACTAAAAGGATTTACAAGACTCCAGTTCCACAATTCTTTGATTATATAGGGTAATAAGTGAATGTTCCATCAGAAAACTTAAGATCCAAAAATACTAATGGTGAAGCTCACCTCTTCTGACAGGTTACCTTTTGATGGAAACCACTTGCCAGAATATTAAATTTGTTTCCTGTCTCCCTCAAAAGACTTTTCCACAAGCACCCTAGGGGGACAGCCTGTGTTTACTTCATCTCTGTGATCCCACATGGTACCTGAAGTTCCCAGTGGGAAACCAAAACTGCAGAAATATAAGGTAGAAAATATCATAGGAAAATTTAAGTTTTATTTTAAAATAATGAATGCTTACATAATAATAAAAAGTTTAATTAAACTCCTTGGGACCTAGATGTTACATGAATAAATACCTCAATTAAAATTCTTCCTTTCTAGTAACTACTATGCCAAACGTTCCAATGCACAAGACAAAGGGAATGTTTATTGTGTGATTTTATTGTTTTGATTATTATTTTTCATTCCCTTGGAGGAACCAAGCAGCAACTCCTGCCCCATCACTCAGATTCTTAGAACATAAAAACAGTCATCAACTTGCCTGACTTCAGGCTCTACTACAAAGCCACAGTCATCAAGACAGTATGGTACTGGCACAAAGACAGAAATATAGATCAATGGAACAAAATAGAAAGCCCAGAGATAAATCCACACACCTATGGACACCTTATCTTCCACAAAGGAGGCGAGAATATACAATGGAGTAAAGACAATCTCTTTAACAAATGGTGCTGGGAAAACTGGTCAACCACTTGTAAAAGAATGAAACTAGATCACTTTCTAACACCACACACAAAAATAAACTCTAAATGGACTAAAGATCTAAACTTAAGACCAGAAACTATAAAACTCCTAGAGGAGAACATAGGCAAAACACTCTGACATAAATCACAGCAGGATTCTCTATGACCCACCTCCCAGAATACTGGAAATAAAAGCAAAAATGGGACCTAATCAAAATTAAAAGCTTCTGCACAACAAAGGAAACTATACGCAAGGTGAAAAGACAGCCTTCAAAATGGGAGAAAATAATAGCAAATGAAGCAACGGACAAACAACTAATCTCAAAAATATACAAGCAACTTCTGCAGCTCAATTCCAGAAAAATAAACAACTCAATCAAAAAATGGGCTAAAGAACTAAATAGACATTTCTCCAAAGAAGACATACAGATGGCTAACAAACATGAAAAGATGCTCAACATCACTCATTATCAGAGAAATGTAAATCAAAACCATGATGAGGTACCATTTCACGCCAGTCAGAATGGCTGCGATCCAAAAGTCTTCAAGCAATAATTGCTGGAGAGGGTGTGGTGGGAATGAGAGGGTGTGGAATTCCCACTGTCGGTGGGAATATAAACTAGTACAGCCACTATGGAGAACAGTGTGGAGATTCCTTAAAAAAAATTGCAAATAGAACTGCCTTATGACCCAGCAATCCCACTGCTGGGCACACACACCGAGGAAACCAGAAGTGAAAGAGACTCGTGTACCCCAATGCTCATCGCAGCACTGTTTGTAATAGCCAGGACATGGAAACAAGCTAGATGTCCATCAGCAGATGAATGGATAAGAAAGCTGTGGTACATATACACAATGGAGTATTACTCAGCCATTAAAAAGAATACATTTGAATCAGTTCTAATGAGATGGATGGAGCCGATTATACACAGTGAAGAAAGCCAGAAAGAAAAACACCAATACAGTATACTAACACATATATACGGAATTTAAAAAGATGGTAATGATGACCCTGTATGCAAGACAGCAAAAGAGACACAGATGTATAGAACGGACTTCTGGACTCTGAGGGAGAGGGAAAGGGTGGGATGATTTGCGAGAATGGCATTGAAACATGTATACTATCATGTAAGAAACGAATCACCAGTCTAGGTTCGATGCAGGATACAGGATGCTTGGGGCTAGTGCCTGGGGATGATCCAGAGAGATGATATGGGGACAGAGGTGGAAAGGGGGTTCAGGATTGGGAACTCATGTACACCCGAGGCAGATTCATGTCAATGTATGGCAAAAGCAATACAGTATATTTTTTTAAGTAGAATTATATTAAAATTTAAAAAAAAAATTTTTTTAATCATCAAAAACAAGCATAAATAACACTTGCCATCTCATTAACCAGGAACATTAGACAGGAACAAAACAATGATGTCTCCTCTCATCACGTCTATTCAACATTGTACTGTCACTTTTAGCCAAGGTAGCTGGGCAAGAAAAAGAAATAAAAGGAATCTCTGCCAGAAATAAGTAAAACTATCTCCATTTTTAGATGATCTTGTATATAAAAATTCTAATGAATTCACTAAAAATCATTAGAGACAATGAATAAGAAAACCTTCAGCAAGGTTTCAGGATACACAATCCAACCATAAGAATCAATTGTGTTTCTATGCAATACCAATAGAAAATCCAAAAATAAAACTGGAACCATTTCATTTACACTGCAGCAGAAAGAATAAAATTCTCAGTGATAAATTTTACAAAAGAAGTGCAATACTTGAACACTGAAAATTAACAAAATGGTTGAAAGAAATTAAAGAAGATCTAAATAACTGGAAAAACATCCTATGTTCATGACAAGAAGGCAATATTGTTAAAATGCATTAATCCCCAAATTCACCTCCAGATTCAATGTAATCAATATCAAAATCCCCACTGGATTTAATGCTGAAATTAACAAAATAATCCTAAAATTTGTATAGCAATATAAGGCCTAGAATAGCCAAAGGTATCTTGGGGGAAAAAAAGAATAAAGTTAGAAGACTTATATTTTCAGAATTCAAAACTACACAAAACAAGAACAATCAAGACTGAGTGTCAGTGACATAAAGATAGACATAGATATCAACAAAGCAGAATTTAGAATATGGAAGTAATTGCATATATTTATGATCAAATGATTTTTTATAAGAGTCCTATGAAAGTCAATGGGGGAAATAGTACACATGAACACAAATGGTGCTGGGACCACTGGACAATTACCTGCAAAAGAACAAATCTGGATCCCTAACTCACAGCATATACAAAAATTACCTCAAAATAGATCTTTTTTGTATACAGTGTGATTAGGGATCCAAATTTATTCTTTTGCATGAGTGTATCCAGCTGTCCCAGCACCATTTGTGGACAAGAGTATTCTTTCCTCCATTGATTGTCATCGGTTCAGTTGCTCAGGTGTGTCTGACTCTGCGACACCATGGACTGCAGCACGCCAGGCCTCCCTGTCCATCAGCAACTCCCAGAGCCTACTCAAACTCGTGTCCATTGAGTCGGCAAAGCCATCCAACCATCTCATCTTCTGTCGTCCCCTTCTCCTCCCACCTTCAACTTTTCCCAGCATCAGGGGCTTTTCCAATGAGTCAGTTCTTCGCTACAGGTGGCCAAAGTACTGGAGTTGCAGCTTCAGAATCAGTCTTTCCAATGAATATTCAGGACTGATTTTCTTTAGGATTGACAGGTTGGATCTCTTTGCAGTCCAAGGGACTTTCAAGAGTCTTCTCCAGCACCACAGTTCAAAAGCATCATTTCTTTAATGCTCAGTTTTCTTTATAGTCCAACTCTCACATCCATACATGACTACTGGAAAAACCATAGCTTTGACTGGATGGACCTTCGTTGGCAAAACAATGTCTCTGCTTTTAAATACTCTATCTAGGTTGGCCATAGCTTTTCTTCCAAGGAGCAAGAGTCTTTAATTTCATGGCTGCAGTCACCATCTGAATAGAACTCTACAAAAAAAGAGTTGATCATAAATATATACAATTACAACACAAGAGATGACTCTAAACATGGACATCACCAGATGGTCAATATCAAAGTCAGACTGATTATGTTCTTTGCAGCCAAGGACAAAGAAGCTCTACCTAGTCAGTAAAAACAAGACTTGGACCTGACTGTGGCTCAAGTCATGTGCTCCTTACTGAAAAATTAAAGCTTAAATTGAAGAAAGTAGGGAAAACCACTGGGCCATTCAGGTATGACCTAAATCAAATCCCTTATGATTATATAGTAGAAGTGATGAATAGCAAGGGATTAGATCTGGTAGACAAAGTATCTGAAGAACTATGGACAGAGGTTCATAACACGTATAGGAGGCAATGACCAAAACCATCCCAAACAAAAAGAAATGCAAGAAGCCAACATGGTTGTCTGAGGAAGATTAACAAATAGCTGAGAAGAGAAGAGGCCCAAGAGTCAAGGGAGAAAGGGAAAAATATGCCCAACTGAATGCAGAGTTCCAGAGAACAGCAAGGAGATATAAAAAGGCCTTCTTCAATGAACATGCAAAGAAATAGAGGAAAATGATAGAATCAGAAAGACTAGAGATCTTTTCAAGAAAATTGGAGATATCAAGGGGATATTTCATGCAAGGATGGGCACAACAAAGGACAGAAATGGTAACAACCTAACAGAAGCAAAAGAGATTAAGTAAAAGTGGCAAGAATACACAGAAAAACTATATAAGAAAGGTCTTAATGATCTGACAACCATGATGGTGTGGTCTCTCACCTAGAGCCAGACATCTTGGAATGTGAAGTCTAGTGGACCTTAGGACACGTAACTACAAACAAAGCTAATGGAAGGGATGGAATTTCAGCTTAATTATTCCAGCTGAGCTATTCAAATCCTAAAAGACAATGTTATTAAAGTGTTGCACTCAATATGCCAGCAAATATGGAAAACTCAGCAGTGGCCACAGGACTGGAAAAGGTCAGGTTTTCATTCCAATCTCAAAGGAGGGCAATGCCAAAGAATGTTCAAGTTACTGTACAATTGTGCTCATTTCACATGCTAGTAAGGTAATGCTCAACATTATTCAAGTCAGGATTCAGCAGCATGTAAATCAAGAACTTTCAAATGTATAAGCTGGGTTTCAAAGAGTCAGGAGAACCAGAAATACAATTGCCGAGATTCACTGGATCATGTAGAAAGCAAGGGAATTCCAGAAAAACATCTACCTCGGCTTCATTGACTACACTAAAGCTTTTGACTATGTGGATCACAACAAACTGTGGAAAATTCACAAAGAGATGGGAATACCAGACCACCTTACCTGTCTCCTGAGAAACCTGTATATGCTGGTCAAGAAGCAACAGTAAGAACTAGACATGGAACAACAGACTCTTTCAAAATTGGGAAAGGAGTACAACAAGGCTGTATTTTGTCAACCTGATTATTTAACTTATATACAGAGTATATCAAGTGAAATCCCAGGTAGGATGAATATAAGCTGGAATCAAGGCTGTCAGGAGAAATATCATCAATTTCAGATACGCAGATAACCACAATAATAGTAGAAAGTAAAGAGGAACTAAAGAGCCTTTTGATGAAAGTGAAAGAGGAGAGTGAAAAACCTGGCTTATAACTCAACATTTGAAAAACTAAGATCATGGCATCTGGTCCCATCACTTCATGGCAAATAGAAGGGCAAACATTGGAAGCAGTGACAAATTTTATTTTCTTGGGCTCCCAAATCACGGCAGATGGTGACTGCAGCCATAAAATTAAAGACATTTGCTCTGTGGAAGAAAAGCTATGACAAACCTAGACAGTGCATTAAAAAGCAGAGACATCAATTTGCTAACAAAGGGCTGCCTAGTCAAGGTATGGTTTTTCCAGTAGTCATGTACAGGTGTGAAAGCTGGATCATAATGGAGGGTAAGCACCAAAGAATTGATGCTTTTGAACTGTGGTGTTGGAGAAGACTCTTGAGAGTCCCTTGGACTACAAGAAGATCAAACTAAATCAATCCTAAAGGAAATCAACCCTGAATATTCATTGGAAGCACTGATGCTGAAGTTCTAAAATCTTTGCCACCTGATGCAAGGATCCACAGAGAAGGCAATGGCACCCCACTCCAATACTCTTGCCTGGAAAATCTCATGGATGGAGGAGCCTGGTAGGCTGCAGTCCATGGGCTCGCTAAGAGTTGTGCACGACTGAGCGACTTCACTTTCGCTTTTCACTTTCATGCATTGGAGAAGGAAATGGCAACCCACTCCAGTGTTCTTGCCTGGAGAATCCCAGAGACAGTGGGCCCCGGTCTATGGGGTTGCACAGAGTCGGACACGAATGAAGCGACTTAGCAGCAGCAGCAAGGATCCAACTCATTAGAAAAGACCCTGATGCTGAGAAAACTGAAGGCAAAAGGAGAAGGGGGCAACAGAAGATGGGATGGTTAGATAGCATCACCAACTTAACAGACATGAATTTGAGCAAACTCTGGGATATAGTGGAGGACAGAGGAGGCAGATAGGCAACAGTCCATGGGGTCACAAAGAGTCAGACACGACTTAGTGAGTGAACAACAACAGATCAAATATCTAAATGGAAGAGCTAAAATTATAAACCAAATCGAAGTAAACTTTTGTGACTTTGGATTAGGCAGTGGTTGCTTAGACATGACAATAAAAGCACAACGGAAAACAAAACATAAACAGGATGTTATAAAAATTAAAACTTTTGTGTTTCAAAGTATATTAACAAAAAATGAAAAGATAACCTACAGAAGGAGAGAAAATATTTGTAAATTATACATCTGATGAGTGTATGGTATCCAGAATATGTAAAGACCTCTCTCAATTTTAAAATAAAAAGACAAATAGCCCAAATAAAACTGGCAAAGTTATTTTAATAGACATTTCTTCAAAGAAGATAAATAAATGGCCGATAAGCACATAAAAGATACTCAACATCATTAGCAGAAAACATGCCAGTTGAAACCAGAAAGAGATACTTCACACGCACTAAGATGGCTACAAGCAAAAACATGGACAATAAAAAGTGTGGAGGAGGATGTAAAGAAGTTGGAACCATACACATTGCTGGTGGGAATGCAAAATGACAGCTGCTTTGGATACAGTCTGGCAGTTCCTCCAGCAGTCAAATATAAACTTAACCACATAATCCAGCAGTTCCACTCCTAGGCACATATCCAACAGAAACGAAAACACGTCCACACAAAAATTTGTACATGGATGTTCGTAGAAGCATTATTTACAATAGTAAAAAAGAAAACAACCCAAATCTCCATCAAGATGAATGGATACACAAAATATGGTCTATCCATGCAATGGAATATTTTCCAGTCATAAAAGGAATGAAGTACTGGTTTATGAACCTTCAATCCTGAAAACATTATGCTAAGAAAGTTACACACAAAAGGCTGCATATTTGTTGTTCTGTCGCTCAGTGGTGTCCAACTCTGTGACCTCTTGGACTGCAGCACGCCAGGTTTCCCTGTCCTTCATCTCCTGGAGTTTGCTCAAATTCATGTCCATTGAGTCAGTGATGCCATCCAATCTTCAATGCCTCCCGCCTTCAATTATTCCCAGCACCAGGGTCTTTCCAAATAAGTCAGCTCTTCGCATCAGGTGACCAAAGTACTACAGCTTCAGCATCAGTCAATATTCAGGACTGGTTTCCTTGAGGATTGACTGATTTGATCTCCTCGCAGTCCAAGGGACTCTGAAGAGTCTTCTCCAACACCACAGTTCAAAAGCATCAATTCTTCGGCACTCAGCTTTCTTCACAGTCCAACTCTCACATCCATACATGACCACTGGAAAAACCATAGCCTTGACTAGACGGACCTTAGTCGGTAAAGTAATGTCTCTGCTTTTCCATATGCTATCTAGGTTGGTCATAACTTTTCTCCTAAGGAGCAAGCATTATCTAATTTCATGGCTGCAGTCACCATCTGCAGTGATTTTGGAGCCCAAGAAAATAAATCTGTCACTGTTTCCATTGTTTCTCCATCTATTTGCTATGAAGTAATGGAACCAGATGCCATGATTTTAGTTTTCTGAATGTTGAGTTGGATGATTCCATTTATATGAAATGTCCAGAATATGCAAATCCATATGCTAGAGAGTAGATCAGAGATTTCCAGGGGCAGAGAAATGGAGGGAATGGGGAGTGATTGTTAATAGGTATGAGATGTCTTTGTGGAGTCATAGAAACGTACCGCAATTAGACACTGATGATGGCTGCACAACTCTGTGAATGTATTAAAAGCCACTGACGTGTATATATTTTAAAAGGGTGGATTTTATGGCACATGTATTTATCTCAATTTACAATTAACAGTAATAACAGTGAGATATTTTCACATATTTTCATGCTGGTGACAATGTTCACTGGCAGAATTTCTTAGAAGAGGGGTCTGGGAAAGGGTATCAAAATTTACCTGATAAATTCTAAGAATTTAGCCTCCATAAATAAGTATGAAGTCACAACTTTAGCTCTAAAGATTATCTGTAATGTTGTTTACAGTGTCCAATTATTGTAAATACCCTGAGGGCACCACAGAGATTTTGTTAAGTCAACTATGGCACATCCATTCAGTTTAAGGAGTCACCTGTGAAAATGATATTTATTTATATACTATTAACTGGAAAAAGAGGGATACAAAATACAATATGAAGTCTGATCGTACTTTTGTTTTTTAAACTATGTAGCTGCTGCTGCTGTTCTTCAGTCACCAAGTCATGTCCAACTCTTTGCAAATCCACGGACTGCAGCATTCCAGGATATCCTGTCCTTTACTATCTCCTTGAGTTTGGTCAAACTCATGTCCATTGAGTCAGCGATGCCATCCAAACATCTCATCCTCTATCGCCCTCCTCTGCCTTCGGTCTTTCCCAGCATCAGAGTCTTTTCCAATGAGTCAGCTCTTTGTATCAGGTGGCCAAAGTACTGGAGTTTTAGCATCAGTCCTTCCAGTGAGTTTTCAGAGTTGATCTCCCTTAAGATCGACTAGTTTTATCTCCTTGCAGTTCAAAGGACTCTCAAGAATCTTTTCCAGCACTGTAATTCAAAGGTATCAACTCTTCGGCACTCTGCCTTCTTTATAGTCCAGTTCTCACATCCGTACTGACTACTGGAAAGACCACAGCCTTGACTATATGGACCTTTGTCAGCAAAGTGATGCCTTTGCTTTGTAACAGACTGTCTAGGTTTGTCACAGCCTTCTTGACAAGAAGCAATTGTCTTCTAATTTCATGGCTGCAATCACCATTTACAGTGATTTTAGAGGGCAAGAAGAGGAAATCTATCACTGCTTCCACCTTTCCCCCTTCTATTAGACATGAAGTGATGGGGCTGGATGCCATGATCTTAGTTTTTTTAATATTTGAGTTTTAAGCCAGCTTTTTCCACTCTCCTCCTTCACCCTCATCAACAAGCTCTTTAGTTTCTCTTCACTTTCTGCCATTAGAGTGGTATCATCTGCATATCTGAGGTTGTTGATATTTCTCCCTGCAATCTTGATTCCAGCTTTTAAACTATATATGTATGTATTCATGCCTCCATATTATAGAAACAATAGAACTAGGCAGCCCAAACTATAGCCACTAGCCCATGTGCATATTTAAATGCATAAGATGAACAAAAATGAAGAATCCATATCCTCAGTTATACTGGCTACATCAGGTGCTCAGTAAGCACATGGCAACAGTGGCTACTGTGCTGGACAGCATGGAACATTTCCTTCACTGCAGACAGTTCCACTGAAACGAGCTGATACAGAAGAATACACACCAAGAGGCCTTATAGATGCTTTTAAATTTATTTGTGCTTATTTTCTACTTTTCCAGTAATAAATAAAAATGTTTGGTTAAAAGAATACTGTTATTATCATTATTATTTTAAGATTCAAAGTAAACCGACAGGGAGAAGGGATCTGGAGAAACCCTCGGCAGGAGCAGGCAGTGGCCACTGCAGATGGAGCAAGGCCCTCTGATCTGGGCAGCAAAGGGCGGGCCCTCACCGCTGGGACAACACCTCTGCACCACAGGGCGGGGCAGCTTCACAGATGGATGTGGTGTGGTGGATGGGTACCAGAGTGATGAGAACGTCTGTTTCTGCTAATTTTGTCCAGATGTAGAGCTGCTTTCTGGGGAAGAAGATATGCAACTTGCTCATGTGGCCATAGCCAGAATCCTGTCTCCTGACAGAAATTCTGAAAAATCATCACCTTGGAACTGCAAGAGGCTTAGGGAAGATGCACTCTCAAATTTTAGGTGATTAGCTCATGCTTTCTGGAAGACAACATGGAAATACTTATCTAAAGCCTGAAGAATATTACAGCCCTTTAAGCAACTGTGTCATTTCTTGAAAATATCCTATGGAAATAATTGTGGATATGCTCAGAGGTTTACCTACAAGAACATACATGACAGAGTGGTTTATGAGAGCAGAAGGCTAAATTCAAGCTAAAGGTACAAAATGTGGCCTGGTGGTGTATTATACCAGCTGTTAAAAATAATGCTGTGCAGGAGTATTTAATGACATGGAAGCTGTTTACAAAGGTTACATTTTTTGAAGCTTTAATACAGTGTAAGAGGGATCATTTTTTAAGGAAAAAAATACATACATACATATGCTTGGGCTTCACTGGTAGTTCAGTAGGTAAAGAATCTGCCTGTAGTCCAGGAGACCCGGGTTCAATCCCTGGGTCAGGAAGATCCCCTGGAGAAGGGAATGGCAACCACTCCAATATGAAAATGCTATAGACAGAGGAGCCTTGAGGAGCCAGTCCATGGGATGGCAAGAGTTGGACACGACTTAGCAATGAAACTACCGCCAAGAGGTATCATTTCATTTTATAAGAAAAAAATACAGGCACACATATGGTTAGAAAAAATGAAAAAGATTAAAACAATGTCAGCTACTATGTGGCAGGAAAATATCTGATGAGGGAGATAAATCTGCTCTTTTCCACATTTTCTATAATGAACATGTATGACTGAGGCAATTAGGAAAAAAATAGTTACTGTTTTTAAAAAGATGAAATAATATGATTTAATAAAGGAAATTTTTGTCCTTAGAACTTGAAATAAAATTATCATGATAGTTGGGTATTTTCACATTTAGCTCTAGGCCTCCTGACTGCCGAGGCACAGAGAGAAATGAAGACTTGTATAAGTCTCCACTGCTTGATTTATCAGTTCTTCCCAGGATATAAACTACCATCTTGGCACTGGGTTCTAGGAGAAATGCATGATGCACACTTTGTTCTGACTCCTGTAGTTGCTTAAGAACTGAAGCTCTCACTGCTCACTAAGGGACAAGTACCACACACATAGCGCCTGTTTTTTCATAATGTACTCCCATCCCTGTTTATCTGCCATAGCAAAATAGTCTCAAGATTAATGAGATGTTTTCAGTAAGGCATCAATGATGAATATCCAGCTTTTAGGCAGTATGCTGATGGTGTCACTTGCACAAGAGTACTCAGAAGACTATCTCACGGACGCAGTGGACCACAGAGTGGTTGGTACATGTGATGTACTTTAAGAATGTATGTTCCTTAATATATTTAAGAGCCCTCTAAGAGAAAGTAGAAAAAATTACATCGGTGGCCATGGATGCTCACCCCAAAAGTTCACGGAAGCCACAGAGAGGCAGAGCTGAACTACCAGGCCTGAGGTGGCCCCTGGCAAGATGACCACAACAAGAAGCCCCTCCACACTACATCTGTCAATGCCAGTGTCCCTGAGGATTCAGGCACTGGGGACAAGGGTGAGGGAAGTTGAGCCTGCTGCCTTCTGTTGATGTCTATCCTTCGTACAGAAACCATGTAAATTAGATTTCCCTCTGTATCTTACCTAGTTTCTCCCAGATCCTACAGATCCAAGTCACCCCATGAGAGAGTAAGGTGTTATAGAACTTGGGAGACTATTAACATAGGGTTCTTCTTCCTCCAAATCCTCCCCACCCCCAAATACTGTCCATTCCATGTGCCTGATGCTTACCTTCAAGGTCAAAATCAAGACTTTCATGACCAGCAGTGTGACCCTTCTTTCACCTGTGACTTCCAAGAGAACATAACCCTATACAACTCACTGACACACGTCCTGCGTGGCATGTGCCCATGGTCAGGCTGTAGGCTGTGGCATAATGGGCATCTCACCCAGGACCTGCTACAGTGTCTCGTGCATGAGTACCCAGGTGATGGTTCATCTAATTCCCACTTTGTCCACCGCCCCCTTGGTAGATAGAGATAAGGTTGGTAGCATAATTGTCAGCAAAGCAATAGTGCTAAAGGCCAAAATTTCTTGACTGGGAATGCAGTTTTCTAAGAATAATCCAACAAACAAAAATTTTTGTGCTGTTCAAAAAGAAGGAAATATTCTTGATATCTAAGGAGTTCACAGTCTCTTAGAAGTTAAAGACTCATATGTAGAATAACATGTAATTAACATGGCAAAAGTAAGAGCTTTGGATAAGCTCCAAAGAAGAGCCATCAACAATGTTCCTCAAGAGACAGCTTCAATTTACATCCCACTGAATTTGGGCCAGGAGAGTGAAACGTTATCTATGGAAAAACAAGGGACCTTCTCTGCTCTGAACTGATCTGCCACTTGCAGGGCCCTGGCCTCTGAACTAGGCCATTCATTTGCAGAGGACACCACATACTGAAGTCCACCTACTGTGGGACACTGGCCAGGGCAGTGAGGACACTGAACACAGCTGAAAGAACCAGCACAACACCAGGCACACGAAAACTCTGGGGAGCCAGAAGAGTGGCCATGGAGGTTCTGAAAGCTTGTCTAATGGAAAATGGGCTCAGTAAGCGTTTCTCATACTACAAGAAACAACCCATAGTGGGGTCATGAGGTCACTCTAAAGACAGAGGACTTGCAGTAAGTGCTATTTCATAAAATGCATGTGTGTGCACACGTGCACGTGCACTGGGTCACACAAATGGATTTCTTAACAGTTTGCAAAGTTTGAATTAGACAAATATTATGAGAAAGACACATTTCAAAAGAAGGAAAGCAACTCAAACAAGTGAAACTGCCTCCCAAGGAGGTTTATTATTGTGAATGGCAGACAGCTTCCAGCCTCTAAAGGACTCCAAGCAGCGCCAAAGCCATAGGTTGTCAGGGAGGATATTCACATTGGTGGAAAGTTAAATGTGAAGAATTCTAGGTATTCGCCCCATGTATGAGACTGCCAAGTCTAGACCACAGGCCCTTAATTACCACTGAAGGAACAATCAGAAGGGAAACAACTCCATGAAGTCACAGAAGTGAAATTTCATTTGGTCATGTATATTGGAACAGTACCTCTGTGAAAGGAAACACTGTAAGTGATAATTGGACCGAGGGCCCTCAACCTAGGTGTACATCAGAATCATCTGGGGAGCTTGTAAAAGATGCCCATGCTTGGATCCCAACATATCTCAACTAAAACACTGGGGCCCAAGATTTGTATTTTGTTTCACTTTACCCAAGTATGGGTTTCAAACCACTGATTTATATGTGTAAAATGTAAAAAATGACATTTTATAAAGCACAGAGGGAAGGAAAACAGCACGAGGACTGTACACGAAGATCATAAAGAGAAGCGGATGGAAAACATCAAGTTAAGGGTTTGGATTCTGCTCCAGGTACAGAAAGCTGAAAAGAGCATTACTCCCATGCTTACAAATAAAACAGATAAACTGCAAGTGCATGACTCTCTTGAGTCTATTAGACAGCTGAGGTCACAGGGGAACAAACTAGCCCAGAATCTGAGAGCTAGGCACCTGAAGAAAGAGGGAAGACGAGCACTTGCTTACCCGAGGCAGATGCACCTGGAGACAAGTAACAAATACCAATGGAAGCTACTGAGGGAGTTGAAAGAGCACAGACAGGGGCTACTCTGAGGCACAGGGCACAAGAAGACCTAAGGCTGACAGTGAGACAAGCCCTGCAGCAAACAGCCCCAGCTCTAAACTCCAGGTGTCTCTAGAGGAAAGTGAGGTCTGTGGGCATTGGGGAGAAAGAAGTACACCCTGAACAGATTCCGAATCCAGTCAGCTCCCAAGCAGACTGCTCAACTCCCCACACTAAAGGCCTAGTGGAAACAGAGAGGCATTCCCATTTCCAAGCATGAAAACTATCTCAGTCTCTCATGTCCTACACAAGATGTTGGTGTCTTGACAAAACATTACAGAGCATACAAAAAGAAAAAACAACACTGCCAAGAGACACATTCACTAACAGAACCAGACTCAGATGCAACACAGACGGGGAAGGTATCAGACACACCAAAGTCAAAATAACCATAATCAATGGCCAAAGATGCTAGTGGAAAGGAGGGCAGACAGCATGAAAGATCAAATGCATAATTTTAACATAGAAACTGTAAGACATAATCAAATGGAAATGCTTGAAATGCCAAACACAGTTCAGTTCAGTCACTCAGTCGTGTCCAACTCTTCGCGATCCCATGAATCGCAGCACGCCAGGCCTCCCTGTCCATCACCATCTCCCAGAGTTCACTCAGACTCATGTTCATCGAGTCAGTGATGCCATCCAGCCATCTCATCCTCTGTCGTCCCCTTCTCCTACTGCCCCCAATCCTTCCCAGCATCAAAGTCTTTTCCAATGAGTCAACTCTTCACATGAGGTGGCCAAAGTACTGGAGTTTCA
>SJYF01000283.1:17652-30800 GCA_006410515.1 Procapra przewalskii
ATACTAGTGCTGTTACATATTTCTCCCTCTTTTCCTCTTACTGGTTTTGGACGTTTTGTCTCCATTTCCTAAAATCATCTACATGGAAAAAGGGTGTTTCCCAATGTTCATTCTCCTTCATCCTCTCTATTCTCTGTATGGCTGATAACCATATTTCTAAAATAAGAATTTTATCATGTCAATCTCTTAATAAAGTTTCTCAATTCCTTGTTAGCATCTTCAGGATAAATTTCCAACTCCCAGAATTACACAAATAATTCATTATGATCAGATCGATATAAAACCCTGTCTTTTATTTCTTTCCACTTTCAATATCCACTTCTGTCTCTCTTTACAAAAGTATTTGCATACCCGCAATTATAAAGTTTCCATTTTATTTCACATATTGATTTCTTAAAAAGGTACACTGTTGAACAAATTTTGGACATAATAGATAGCTTTGCAAGAATGAATCAGTAAATTGAATTGACAATTAGGGATTAGTCATTTGAAGTATCAAAAATATCAAATTAAATACTTATGATATTTCTAAAAACATTGATTTGCATATACACATATTATTTAAGGACTTCCCTGGTGGCTCAGACAGTAAAGTGTCTGTCTACAATGCAGGAGACCAGGATTCAATCCCTGGTTTGGGAAGATCCCCTGGATAAAGAAATAGCAATCCACTCCAGTGCTAATGCCTGGAAAATCCCATGGACAGAGGAGCCTGGTATGGTACAGTCCATGGGGTCGCAAAGAGTCAGACACGACTGACCAACTTCACTTTTATATTATTTTAACTATTACATTTCTTCCATTCATTCCTTATCTTCCCAACCCAGGGACTGAAGCTGGATGTCCTGCATTGTGGGCAGATTCTTTACCATCTGAGCCACCAGGGAAGTCTGGTTTATATGCACATATAAAAAAAAAAACTTAATTATTTTACTCTCTATAATAAAAATGTGTCTTATTCTAACTTTTACAAAAATTATCCAGTGCTGCATTATCTGTTCATAACTGTGTTATGTACCAATATGATTTTAGTGGTAGCTTTTGTCATGACAAAGAATAAAGCATTTTATTTAGAGGATATTAATTTGTATTTATTTTCTACTACACTATAAAATCTGATCTTGCATGAGCCAACTATGATTTTTTTGCATTTGTATTTTCAACTTCTAGGAAACTGTCTCGTTGGCTGAATTAATGAACTGTGTGTTTTAGCTTTAGTGGATTCTAAACTATAAAGTTGCTACTTGAATAATGAACATATTCCTCTGTAGCTATTTAAAAAAATTAAATAGTTATTTGTTACATAGATATTACTGGCAAGGAGAGGCAAGGATATTTTTGCTTTAACTATGTTTTAGTGAACATAAAATATTTCAAAATAAGTAATTAAACTGACTCTGAGTGGCACCCCACTCCAGTACTCTTGCCTGGAAAATCCCATGGGCGGAGGAGCCTGGTGGGCTGCAGTCCATGGGGTCAGTGAGAGTCAGACATGACTGAGCGACTTCACTTCCACTTTTCACTTTCATGCATTGGAGAAAGAAATGGCAACCCACTCCAGTGTTCTTGCCTGGAGAATCCCAGGGACGGGGGAGCCAGGTGGGCTGCCGTCTCTGGGGTCGCACAGAGTCTGACACGACTGAAGCGACTTAGCAGCAGCAGCAGCAGAGCTTAAAAGGTAGATATGTTCGTATTATATGAAAACATTTGTGAAACAGAATGATTAATATATATTGTATTTGTCTATTTATATCATCTAAAATGATTGAGATTAAGATATACCAATCTTCAGTGAAAATGTTACAGTTTAATTAGTGGCATTTGACAGATACTTTCAAAGTTATTTGGCCAAGAATTCTTGAGTAATGATAACTGCTGTCTTCTTTGTTTTTTAGTAGTTTTCAGTAACATAACTGGTGCTGTGCTTTTCTGTCTAAAATGCCTTAGTGTTTGGTATATTAACAAATCAAAGGAATTTTTCACAACTAAGTACAATAATAAGGAGGCTATAGTACAACAAACAATCTCAAATTCTTGTTTTCTATAAAATTCAAAGTAGTAAGGAAGTGAAATTATCAGGTATTTATTTGATGACACACTGAAATAATCATCTGTGTAAGTGATATCAAATAATACTTGTCTTTCTATCTCTGATTTATTTCACTTACTGTAATAGCCTCCAAGTCCATACATGTTATTGCAAATGGCAAAATTGTCTTTTTTAATAACTGAGTAGTTTTGCATTGTATATATGTACTACATCTTAATCTGTTCATCTCTTGATGAACACTTAGGTTGCATCCATATCTTGGCAATTGTAAATAATGCTGCTATTAACTTCAGAGTGTATGTGTCTTTTCTAATCATTTTTTTCCTTCATATATATATATACTCAAGTGTTGGGAAGATCCCCTGGAGAAGGGAAAGGCTACCCACTCCAGTATTCTGGCCTGGAAAATTCCATAGACTGTATAGTCCTTGGGGTTGCAAAGAGTTGGACATGACTGAGTGACTTTCACTCACTCACATAACCGAGAGTGGAATTGCTAGGTTATATGATAGCTCATTTTAGTCTAGTGAGAAACCTTCATAATATTTTCCACAATGGCTGCATCATTTTACATTTTCTTCAACAGTGGACAAGTGTTCCTTTTTCTCCACGTCCTTACCAACATTTATTGTGTTCTTTTGGATGATAACCATTCTGAACATTGTGAGGTGATATCTCCTTGTGGTTTTCTTTTTCTTATATGATTGCTTTGGCTAGGACATACAATATGCTGTTGGATAAGTGGTAAAAGTGGGCACCTTTGTCTTGTACCTGATCTTAGAGGAAATACTTTCAGCTTTTCCCCACCGTGTATGATTTCGTCTGTGTTTTTGTCATTTATGGCCTTTATTATGTTGAGGTATGCCTGCTTTCTGGAGAGTTTTACCATAAATGGATGGAAAATTTTGTCAAAAAATGTTCTGCATCTATTGAGATGCGTATGGTTTTTTTTATTCTTCAGTTTGTTAATGTGTCATCTTGATTGATTTGCAGATATTTAAAAAGCTTTGCATCCTTGGAAAAAATCCCACTGGGTCATGGTGCATGATCCTTTTAATGTATTGTTTTATTCAGTTTGTTAATATTTTGTGGAGGATATTTGTGTCTATGTTCCTTAGTGATATTGGCCTATAATTCTCTTCTATGGGGTTATCTTTGGTTTTGGTATTAATGTGATCTGCCCTCATGGAATGATTTAAGAAGTATTCCTTCCTCTACAGTTTTTTGGGGATATTTTGAGAATGCTAGTTGTCAGGCTGACTATGTGGGTAATCTGTTAGGCTTACCAGTCCAGATTTAGGCTTAGTTGGCTGTCAGCTGGTGGGGCCTGGTAGCAAAACCCCATGGGCCCCTGGAGCTAGTGCTTTCTCACTAGTAGATGGAATTAGGGTACAGAAAACTCTGTGGCTACTGCCTGCCAACTGGTAGGCAAAGCCATGTCTTGGGGTTAGTGCCAGACTGCTAGCAGGCAGAGCCAGGTCTTGAAGTCTGGCTGCAAGGCCCAAGGATCCCAGGGTTGAAGTCAAATTGCTGATGGGGAAGTGGTGGTTCCTTCCAAAGGTGAGTATGGGGTCCAGGCTGTCCCGAAGTTTGCATCTGCCTTCTAGCTGGACCCAGGGCAAGGTCTGGCCAGCTATGGATAAGGTGGGTCCACAGACTGTGGAACTGTGGTTTTCTTGCTTCTGATGTGTGCCCCTGGTGGGTGGGGCTGATCCAGAGGCTAGAGCAGACTGCCTGGAGGGCAGGACCAGGGCCTGCCCATAAGTGTTAGAGTTGTGTCCTTCCCCTCCGGAGGGCAGGGCTGTATCCAGAGAAGTGTCCAGGGCTCAGGAAGGCTTTAGGCAGCCTATCTACTGATTAATGTATTCCTGCTCAGTTAGTTGTCTGACGTGAGGTGTCTCCGCCCTACACTGCCCAGAAACAAGCTATTGAGTGGGGCCAGGTTTGGCTCTAATGTGCCAGAAGGAGGATTCCACAATGGCACCCATCTTCACCAGTGCCCAGATGGTAGAAGGAGCTTCCAAGAATAGCTGCCTTCAGTATCTGTTTCCTCAGAGTGAGCCATAAACACTGCCCGCCTCTGCAGGAGACTCACTAAGACCAGCAGGGAAGTTTGGCTCATGCTCCTATCAAACTACTCTGTTTATACTGTGTTTTGAGATTTGTGTGCATCCTTTAAGAATGAAGTGTCTGTTTCCCTCAGTCCTGAGGGACTCCCAAGATTAAGCCTTGCTAGTTTTCAAAGCCAAATGCTCTAGGAGCTCATATTCCCAGTGGGTGGATCCCTGGGCTGGGAAGCCTGATGTGGAGTTCAGAACTCTCACTCTTGTGGCAGAACATCTTCAATATATTTATTTTTCAGTTGTGAAATTACAGCTAGTTAATACGAGATTTAAGTTTATCTTGAGTCCATCTCTCCCACCCATCTTATTGGGATTTCTTCCTTATGCCTTTAGTAGCAGGAGATCTTTTTCTTGGAGGTTCTGGTCTTTTTCATCAATAGATGTTCTTTAAATAATAGTGAATTTGGTGTACTCCTGAGAGGAGGTAAACTCAAAGTCTTTGTATAGTGTCATTTTGTTCAATATCCTCTATGATTTTAGTGATGTGATCCAGAAAGTCACATATTGAGCTACATGTGATTTTAGTAAAATTAATTTTTATTATGTAAAGCATTAGATACATATGCATGTACATATATATTTTATAAATATATAAACTGATGTATATATATATATATATATGAAATATATTATCTTTGAGTTAGGGAAGAATTGTTATACATCATTTATTATCAGAAAAGATGTTAGTTTCAATAAAAATGACCTCTACTGAGCTAAGCCTTGACATTGTAGGTGGTCATAACAGCAGAATAGTAAGGAATTCAGTTTGGCCACCTGATGTGAAGAGCTGACTCAAGGGAAAAGACCTTGATGTTGGGAAAGACAGAAGGCAGAGGGAGAAGGCAGCAAGGGAGGATGAGATGAATGGATGACATCACTGACCCAATGGACATAAGTTTGAGAAAACTCCATGAGACAATGATGGCCAGGGAAGCCCAGTGTGCTGCAGTCCATGGGGTTGCAAAGAGTCAGACATGACTTAGAGACTGAACAACAACAACAATAAGGAATTCACAAGGTATATTAAATTTTGTGAGGTGATTTTACTGGAATTGTATTTCTGGCATGGAATCTCTCATTAAAAATACATAGACATCCATACAGCTCCATTTTTCTTTCTCAAGATTTATGTTGCTATTTGGGGTCTTTTGTGTTTCCATACAAAATATATATTTTTTTGTTCTAGTTCTGTGAAAAATGCCACTGGTAATTTGATAGACATTGCACTGAATCTGTAGATTGCTTTAGGCAGCATAGACATTCTCACAATATTGATTCTTCCACTCAGGAGTGGAAGTGATATATCTTCCACTCTTAGGAGTGTATATGATATATCTCTCCATCTGTTTCTGTCATCTTTGATTTCTTTCATCAGTGTCTTATGGTTTTATGCATATAGATATTTTGTCTTTTTAGGTAGGTTTATTCCTAGGTATTTTAATATATATTTTTTTGCTGCAGTGAATGGGATTATTTCATGAATTTCTTTCTGATTTTTCATTGTTAGTGTATAGGAATGCAAGGGATTTCTGTGTATTAATCTTGTATTAACCTGTGATTTTGTTAAATTCATATTGACCAAATCTAGTCATTTTTTGGTAATATTCTTAGGACTTTCTCTTTATAGTAGCAAGTCATCTGCAAAGAGTGAGACTTTTACTGCTTTTCCAAGTTGGATTCACTGAAGCACTATTTACAATAGCTAGGACACAGAAGCAACCTAGAAGACCATCAACAGATGAATGGGTAAAGAAATTGTAATACACATATCCAATATTACAATTATAAGGAATGTTTTTTGTGTGTGTGTTGTGTGTTAGTTGTTTAGTCATGTCCAACTCTTTGCAACCCCATAGACTGTAACCCACTCAACCATAAAAAGAATTGAATTTGAATCAGTTGAATTGATGTAGATGAATCCTGAGCCTGTTATACAGACTGAAGTAAATCAGAAATACCAAAAAAAAAAAATTGAATATTAACACATATATATGAAATCTAGAAAAAAAAAAGGTACTGATGAACCTATTTGCAGAGTGGGAATAGAGATGCAGAGAAAGAGAATGGACTTGTGGATACAGTGGGGGAAGGAGAATGTGGGATGAATTGAGAGAGTAGCATTGAAATATATATATTACCATGTGTAAAATTGATAGATAATGGAAAGTTGTTATAAAACACTGGAAGCTAAACCTGGTGCTCTGTGATGACTTAGAGGAGTATGATGGGGAAGGTGGGAAGGGGAGCTAAAGTGGAAATGAATATACATAAACTTATGACTGATTCTTCTTGTTGTATGGCAAAAACCATACAACACTGTAAAGCAGTTAAAAATATATAGCCATGAATAATGACTATCCTTTAAAATCTAAAATGCACTTTCAATTAAATAAATATTCTTCCCTATCTTTTGTTTTCCTCCACCTCTATTCTATTATTTGAACATCTTCCATATGCAAATTGGCTATTGTATTTAATATGAACTTATATTTTGTGGATGTTACTTGTTAGGAAATCTGAGTGTCTACATTGGAGTCTATTTTTCCAAAAGTTTCTTGCAATTATTTCTATTGTGGAAATATTTTAGTTTTGTTATTTTTTCACATATTTTTAATATTTATTTTTAATTGATTGATGATTGCTTTACAGTATTGGTTTCTTTCTGTCATCAACATGAATTATCCACAGGTATACCAATGTCTCTTCCTTCTTGAACCTCCCCCTCTACCTCCTGCCAATTCCCACCCCTCTAGGTTCTTAGAGAGCCCCTGTTTGAGTTCCCTGCATCATACAGCAAATTTCCATTGGCTATTTATTTACATATGCTAGTGTATATGCAAAACTTATAGAGGGTATTTTTGTATCAAATGTTCAGGATGTACAGTTTCATCCACCTTCTATGTGGTTCAAGAGAGAATTCCTTCTTTGTAAGCAGTTGCTGAAAAGTAGGATTTTAAAATTTGTTTTAAGCAGTTTTCCCTTTGATAAGAGGGTTGCACTTGAGTGTTCTAGCATTACGTGAGCACCCCTTGTTTTTTCATTACACCATGGTTTTTCCTTTTCCCTCTTTAGTTAAAATTTAGGACTCTAAATTCTGCATGGTGACTTCAGCCTCTGAGATACTAAGGTACTTGTCTTCCAGTTTCATCTCCATTTTTGATCCTCCTTAAATTGTAGTTCCTTATGCTCAATTATGCAAGTAATATATATGATTCTAGTTATAATAGGTTTTTTTTCTCACATAACATCTGCTGCTGCTGTTGCTGCTACTAAGTCACTTCAGTTGTGTCCGACTCTGTGCGACCCCATAGATGGCAGCCCACCAGGCTCCCCCATCCCTGGGATTCTCCAGGCAAGAACACTGGAGTGGGTTGCCATTTCCTTCTCCAATGCATTGAAAGTAACTCTTAGCGACCCAATGGACTGCAGCCTACCAGGCTCCTCAACCCATGGGATTTTCCAGGCAAGAGTACTGGAGTGAGTTGCCATTACCTTCTCCTTGGCTAAATTACATATAATTTGGTTCCAACAAGTACATTTTCTATCATAAAGTTCTTTCATGTGACTGGTGCAGATTTTTGCAATGTTGATTCTGTGTTAGTCATTTCTAATAGACTTACATATTTTATCATTGCTTCTATTTTAATAGATAACTCTTACCTTGAAGCTGCTAAATATCTTTAACTAATGAATCTTGTATATTCCAAGCCAGGCTTCAGCAGTATGTGAACTGTGAACTTCCAAATGTTCAACCTGAATTTAGAAAAGGCAGAGGAAACAGAGATCAAATTGTCAACATCTGATGGATCATCAAAAAAGCAAGAGAGTTCCAGAAAAACATCTACTTCTGCTTTATTGACTAAGCCAAAGCCTTTGATGGTATGGATCACAAACTGTGGAAAATTCTTCAAGAGATGAGAATATCAGATCACCTAACTTGCCTCCTGAGAAATCTGTATACAGGTCAAGAAGCAACAGTTAGAACTGGACATGGAATAACAGACTGGTTCCAAATCAGGAAAGGAGTACGTCAAGACTGCATATTGTCACATTTCTTATTTAACTTATATGCAGAGTATGTTATGAGAAACGCTGGCTAGATGAAGCATAAGCTGAAATCAAGATTGTCAGGAGAAATACCAATAACCTCAGATATGCAGATGACACCACCCTTATGGCAGAAAGTGAAGAAGAACTAAAGAGTCTCTTGAAATTGAAAGAGGAGAGTGAAAAAGTTGGCCTAAAACTAAAAATTCAGAAATCTAAGATTGTGGCATGTGGTTCAATCACTTCCCAGCAAATAAATGAGGAAACAGTGGAAAGAATGTCAGACTTTATTTTGCGGGGCTTCAAAATCACTGCAGATGGTGACTGCAGCCAAGAAATTAAAAGATGCTTACTCCTTGGAAGAAAAGTTATGATCAAGTTAGACACCATATTAAAAAGCAGAGACATTACTTTGCCAACAATGGTTTGTCTAGTCAAAGCTATGGTATTTCCAGTAGTCATGTATGGACATGAGAGTTGGACTCTAAGAAAAGCTGAGCAACAAAGAATTGGTGCTTTTGAACTATGGTGTTGGAGAAGACTTTTGAGAGTCCCTTGGACAGCAAGGAGTTCCAACTAGTCCATCCTAAAGGAGATCAGTCCTGACTGTTCAATGGAAGGACTGATGCTGAGACTGAAACTCCAATACTTTGGCCACCCGATGTAAAGAACGTACTCATTTGAGAAGATCCTGATGATGGGAAAGACAGAAGGCAGAAGGAGAAGGAGACGACAGAGGATGAGATGGTTGGATGGCATCAATGGACATGAGTCTCAATGGACATGAGTCTGAGTAAACTCTGGGAGTTGGTGATAGACAGAGAGTCTTGGTGTGCTGCAATCCATGGGCTCCCAAAGAGTAGGACATGACTAAGTGACTTAATTGAATTTAATTGATCTTTTTTATATAGCTTTAAATCTTTATTTGTGATAACTTCCAAAATAGCAAAATCTCAGGTGCTCTACACTTTGAACTTTTCCTGACATTCCTGATGTTTTTAAAGACTAGAGCTTAGTTTTCCTCAAACTGGCTATTCATTTGACCAAATATTGGTCCTAAAAATGGGAGAAACTAAACAAGAGGCATACCATACCTAGCCATAGTGTTTTCCACTTTTCTTAGATTAAATTATTACTGACTTTTTCAAGTCAGTATTGGATTCCCCATAAAAAGAATAGGATAATAATTTCATTTTATTTATTCTGCAGATATTAAAGACACTCAAAGTGTTTGAAGTTGAAGAGTAGGTTTAAAATAGTGCAACCAAAACCATTAAAAATTCATGATTATTATGATAGCAAGCACTTATACAATTGGTATTAGTTCTTATTTTTCAGTCTCTTAGTCATGTCCAGCTCTTTGCGACCCTATAGGATGAAACATGCAAGGTTTCCCTGTCCTTCACCATCTTACAGCTTGCTTAAACTTATGTCCATTGAGTTGGTGATGCCATCTAACCATCTAGCCATTTGTCACTCTCTTCTCCCTCACCCTTAAACCTTTCTTTAATATACAATGTGTTAGCTGTTAGTCCTAACACACTGTATATATTAACAGTTTAATTCTCAAGACAACCCTGGTAAAGTAGATGCATTATTACACAACAAATTTTAGATAAACCTAGCACAACTAAGTTCAGAAGAGTCTAAGTTTCACAGAGCTATTAAGTTATGAAGTTAAGTTTTGAAATCTAAGCACAAGATTCAGAATCACACTTAGGTCTACATATAACAATATGTGAAAATTATTTTTACTCATCTAAGACAAAAGAGAGATTAAAGAAATGGAGAGGAACATTTGTAAGACTTTTCATGAAGCTGGTCCTTGAGGAAAAGACAATGTAATAGAAAATCAAATAAATGTTCACAAGTAGCTGGATACAAATCCCCACTTTGACATCTGATAGTGTTGCTATTTTGCATAGTTTATTTAGTCTCATTGACCATGACTTATATGTTCTTCACAATGGATATGGCTTTAACAACTTGTAGGTCTCTTGTGAAGATTATAGATTAGTAAATGTGTATCATAAGTGCCATTTTCCTTTTTTCTTTCTAGTGTCACTAATAAACCAATATTTTTAAGATGGGACAGTATAGGGAGGAGATAATAACTGGATAAAGCTCATCATAGACAATAGATGACCTGGAGTATTAATACTAGTCTAGATAAGTAGAAAAACTTCCTAAGGGAGACCTTTATGATATAACTAAATGTTAGATTGATTTCAGGTTTAGTGCATCTTCACTTTCCTTTCTGAAAAGTAACCTACCAATATGCACTTTAAAAAAATTGACACCTCTTATTGGAATAATTTCACATCTGGAAGTCAAGCTGGAGACCATGATCCTAAACATGGTAAAAAAAATGTGATGTTCATTACTGCTTTTGAAATAATAAAGAAACAAATATGAACTATAGTTCAGTTCAGTCACTCAGTCATGTCCAACTCTTTGCGACCCCATGAATCGCAGCACGCCAGGCCTCCCTGTCCATCACCAACTCCCAGAGTTCACTCAGACTCACGTCCATCAACTCAGTGATGCCATCCAGCCATGTCATCCTCTGTTATCCTCTTCTCCTCCTGCCCCCAATCCCTCTCACCATCAGAGTCTTTTCCAATGAGTCAACTCTTCACGTGAGGTGGCCAAAGTACTGGAGTTTCAGCTTTAGCATCAGTCCTTCCAAAGAAATCCCAGGGTTGATCTCCTTCAGAATGGACTGGTTGGATCTCCTTGCAGTCCAAGGGAATCTCAAGAGTCTTCCCTAACACCATGGTTCAAAAGCATCAGTTCTTCGGTACTCACAGTCCAACTTTCACATCCATACATGACTACTGGAAAAACCATAGCCTTGACTAGACAGACCTTAGTCAGCAAAGTAATGTCTCCGCTGTTGAATATGTTATCTAGGTTGGTCGTAACTTTTCTTCCAAGGAGTAAGCGTCTTTTAATTTTATGGCTGCAGTCACCATCTGCAGTGATTTTGGAGCCCCCCAAAATAACGTCTGATATTCTTTATACTGTTTCCCCATCTATTTCCCATGAACTGATGGGCCGGATGCCATGATCTTTGTTTTCTAAATGTTGAGCTTTAAGCCAACTTTTTCACTCTCTTCTTTCACTTTCATCAAGAGGCTTTTTAGTTCCTCTTCACTTTCTGCCGTAAGGGTGGTGTCATCTGCATATCTGAGGTTATTGATATTTCTCCCAGCAATCTTGATTTCAGCTTGTGTTTCTTCCAGTCCAGTGTTTCTCATGATGTACTCTGCATGTAAGTTAAATAAGCAGGGTGACAATAAACAGCCTTGATGGACTCCTCTTCCTATTTGGAACCAGTCTGTTGTTCCATAACCAGTTCTAACTGTTGCTTATTTAAATAGTGATATATGATATAATATTACACATGAAAATGTTTTTGAAAGATTAGATGTCTTGTTACTATAATTAAAATTGTCTTTTAAGTTATGTGGACATGATTATTACATATATGGTAATATAACAAAATGAAATTAAGACTTCAGAAAGGTATGGAAGAAGAAAGACAAAGATAGTCTTTGTTAAAAATCAAAAAGAAAAGTTGCCTTACTGGTTGTCATATCTCTTCTGCTGCTACCATTAATCTTAGTATTCTCTGATAAAATTGAATTATTATTCTTGCTCAGAGTTAGGGAACATCATTCCATCACCCTCTCTATAGGACTAAATTTCACTGTACCTGCTTAGATAAAAATTTGTACTCTCAAAGAAATAGAAACATTTCATGATTCTCTTTATTCATATGATTTGTTTAATTAAAACAGTACCAGCTTAATTATAAAATCTTATTTTGGTTTATTTGCTTAAGATTTTATGATATTATACAACTTAAAACATCTTCTGATCTCATAATGTTAAGATTATTTGAACTATTATTTTATTTGAAAACTCTCTTTAAACTTCTTTTTCCCACTTTGCTGTTTGATGTTATTTTTGTATTTTTATCAGGTCTTCAAAAATCTCCTTTTCATCTTACAATATTCTAGGAGAAGAGTAAAGTGTTATGGGTTGCACATATAAAAGAAACTAGTAGTATATTATTTCACAAAGCAATTACTATGGTTAACAGCTGCTCAGAGCTATCTTTGAAAGAATCTTTCAGCCTAACATGCCACAGAATGTGCTTTTCTTTTTTTTGCTTTTTTCTTTCATCTTCTACATTTTTTTTTGTCTGAACAGCCATACTCCAAATTAGTATAACAACTATTTAGTGTAAATTTATATGTGGCTAACTTGTGTATTTGTTTCCCTGGGAGTGGAGTAACTTCTTTGTTCACCTTTGTTAATTTAAAAATTAAATTTTTAAAATTTAATCAGTTATTTTCTTTCAGAGCTCACTGTAAGAGGAACATTGGATAGTATGATCTATATAAGAGCTCATTCATCCAATATATGTTAATTCTTGAAAATATGACTGGCCTTTGTATAGCTATTTGATTTGGGAAACACAGGAGACTGAAGTTCTTAGAAGAAGCTCAATAGTATGCAATCCATAACATAGACATTCCCTTACAAATTGAAAGCATAAAATCAGATGCCAAAAGTGAGATTAAAATATGTTCTAAGTGTAAATGTAAAGACATATCAAAATAATCAAATACATGTCTTCTTGGACACAGTCATACTATATACAAGGTAATTTAAAGATTATTCAGAGATATTATAATTTTAATAGTGACTATATAAAACTTCCCAAATATCTAAAAATGTGACAGAAACATATACATATTTCACTATAACTTAATGAATAGTCATAAAATCCAGCCATAAAAATAGCCATAAAAACTATCTTATGAAGTGTTTTAAGGAGTTGGAGTATATTTGTAGTAAATTATAATAGTGTCTAAAACATCCCCAAAAGAATAACAGTAGCCTTCTAAATGTACAAA
>SJYF01000283.1:42339-56153 GCA_006410515.1 Procapra przewalskii
AAGCTGTTGCATATTTATTAAATATTAAAAAAAAGAACAGTGTGATATAATGCTTTCAGTAAATCATCATAAAACCTGTGGGATGATTGTTTTAAGAACCTTGTATGGAGTTATCAATGTATTATTTCTATTTGTCATTGTTTTGTATCTTACTTTTGCTTGATAGAGTAAAATACATTGACTATATAGAATAGCAAAATATATTTTAGTTATCAAAAGTGATGAAGACTCAGACATAAGCAATGATCATGGAATATAGGAATAAATTGAGATGAAATGACTGTGATTCATGCTAAAAGCAACATTCAAAATCATATATATAATGGTCTGTGTTTTGGAATTTTGCAACTGTGGATGAGAATATTACATTTAATATAGTAATGTAAATGCCTTTCGTTCTTATTGATATGTAATTAATTTATGTGGCTATTTAAAGTAAATTATTAACAATACTTTAATTAGCAATCACCAATCACTATGTATCATTACCCTTGTAAATATTTTACACATGCTTACACACACATAATTTAATTCACTCAACATGGGAAGCAATTATTTTTACATAGAACTATTATTTATCTTCATTTTATAATGATATACAAGGCATAGAAAAAGTAATTGCCTAACTTTACTAGGGAAATTTGTACCTAGGCAGTATTGATCCATATTTCATGCTCCATATAACACTGCACTGTGCCATTTATTCTAGTTTCTATGTTTGGATTCATCTTTCAGTATCCTGTCATTTTGCCTTTTCATACTGTTCATGGGGTTCGCAAGGGAAGAATACTGAAGAGGTTTGCCATTCCCTTCTCCAGTGGACCACATTTTGCCAGACCTCTCCACCATGATGTGCCCATCTTGGGTGGCCCCACACAGCATGGCTTAGTTTCATTGAGTTAGACAAGGCTGTGGTCCGTGTGATCAGATTGCCTAGTTTTCTGTGATCATGGTTTCAGTGTGTCTGCCTTCTGATGCCCTCTCGCAACACCTACTGTCTTACTTGGGTTTCTCTTACCTTGGACATGGGGTATCTCCTCATTGCTGCTCCAGCAAAGCACAGCTGCTGCTCCTTACCTTGGATGAGGAGTATCTCTGCATGGCCACCCCTCCTGACCTTGAATGCAGAGTAGCTCCTCTCGGCCCTCCTGTGCCCGCACAGCCACCACTCCTTGGACATGGGGTTGGTTCTCTCAGCCGCAGTCCTGACCTAAGGTGTGGGGTAGCTCCTCTGGGCCATCACCCCTGAACTTGGGTGAGGGGTAGCTCCTTTCGGCCACACTTCTGTGTGGTCTGTCTGCAAATTTGGAAAACTCAGCAGTGGCTACAGGACTACAAAAGGTCAGTTTTCATTCCAATCCCAAAGAAAAACAATGCTAAAGAATGCTCAAACTACTGCACAGCTGCACTCATCGCACACGCTAGTAAAGTAATGATCAAAATTCTCCAAGCCAGGCTTCAGCAATACGTGAACCATGAACTTTCAGATGTTCAATCTGGATTTAGAAAAGGCAAAGGAACCAGAGATAGAATTGCCAAAATCCACTGGATCATGGAAAAAGCAAGACAGTTCCAGAATAACATCTATTTCTGCTTTATTGACTATGTCAAAGCCTTTGACTGTGTGGATCACAATAAACTGTGGAAAATTCTGAAAGAGATGGGAATACCAGACCACCTGACCTGCCTCTTGAGAAATCTGTATGCAGGTCAGGAAGCAACAGTTAGAACTGGACATGAAACAAAGGACTGCTTCCAAATGGGAAAAGGAGTCCGTCAAGGCTGTATATTGTCACCCTGCCTATTTAACTTTTATGCAGAGAACATCATGAGAAATGCTGGACTGGAAGAAACACTAGCTGGAATCAAGATTGCCGGGAGAAATATCAATAACCTCATATATGCAGATGACACCACCCTTATGGCAGAAAGTGAAGTGCAACCAAAAAGCCTGTTGATGAAAGTGAAAGAGGAGAGTGAAAAAGTTGGTTTAAAGCTCAACATTCAGAAAACAAAGATCATGGCATCTGGTTCCATCACTTCCTGGGAAATAGATGGGGAAACAGTGGAAACAGTGTCAGACTTTATTTTGTTGGGCTCCAAAATCCCTGCAGATGGTGATTGCAGCCACAAAATTAAGACGCTTACTCCTTGGAAAGAAAGTTATGACCAACATAGATAGCATATTAAAAAGCAGAGGCATTCCTTTGCCAACAAAGGTCTGTCTAGTCAAGGCTATGTTTTTTCCATTAGTCAAGTATGGATGTGAGATTTGGACTGTGAAGAAAGCTGAGTGCCAAAGAATTGATGCTTTTGAACTGTGGTGCTGGAGAAGACTCTTGAGAGTCCCTTGGACTGCAAGGAGATCCAACTAGTCCATTCTAAAGAAGATCAGTCCTGGGTGTTCATTAGAAGGACTGATGCTAAAGCTGAAACTTCAATACTTTGGCCACCTGATGCGAAGAGTTGATTCACTGGAAAAGACTCTGATGCTGGGAGGGATTAGGGGCAGGAGGAGAAGGGGATGACAGAGGATGCGATGGCTGGATTGCATCACCAACTCTATAGGAATGAGTTTGATAAGCTCCGGGAGTTGGGGATGGACAGGGAGGCCTTGTGTGCTACTATTCATTGGGTCACAAAGAGTCAGATACATCTGAATGACTGAACTGAACTTAACTGATGTTTGGATTGCTTTTTATGTATCCTACCTGTGTTTTTTTCTGCAAAGATACTTAACCATTTAACTGACATTTGAAGTATACATTTAATCTACATTGAATTCATGTTTACAATATATACACTTATGTGCTGAGTTTTAAGATATTTATATCATCAAATTTAATGCAATTTTAACCACCTCCTATCAAGATGAAATCTGCCAACATGCTATGGCAGTGTTCATGTGACATTCAGGTCTTCTACCAAAGGCAACAGGCACACAATTAAAAGCTTTTGCATGGGGTGGTCCCAAGATGGTGGAGAAATAGAATAAGGATACCACTTTTCTCCCACAAATTCATCAAAAAATCATTGGAATTCTGAGCAACTTCCACCAAACAACTTCTGAATGCTGGCGGTGGACACCAGGCACCCCCAAAGGCAGCCCAGTCTCTTTGCAAGGAGGTAGGACAAAATATAAAAGACAAGATGAGAGAAAAAAGTGTTAGGGACAGAGACCCATCCCAGGAAGGTAGTTGTAAAGGAGGATAAGTTTCCAAACAGCAGGAAATCCTCTCACCTGTGGGTCTGTGGGGAGTTTGGGAATCTCACAGGGCAACGTAACTGGGAGAAAAACAAAAACAAAAACACAGAATACTCTTCTAACTGAAACTGCCAGAGAAGTAGCCCAGACGCTTACATCCGCCTCCAGTGAGAGGGGTCTAGACCGGAAGTTGCTAGTTACATGCTTAAAGTAAGGACCAGACCTGAATCCCCTGAGGACAATCTGAGGGCGCTGACATGACATAGCAACCCAAACTGTGGGATAGCCAGAGAGAGGGAAAAAAAAGAGAGAGAGAGAGAACTTTTCTGCGAAAGGCTCTAACCTAATGCACAGCCTGGCCTGTTTACAGAACAAAGAATTCAGCAGACCACAGGAAAGCTAGTCTATTGCATACAGGCCCCACCCCCACCGCTGGAGGCAGTGGGGCAGACTTGCAACATCCAGAGCCAGAAGGCGAGACGCAAACTTTGTCCCAGAGACCAGCATCTTCTAGGAAACCATGAGCACGCTCCCAGTTGCTAACCAAGCTTTCCAGGGATCCTGAACAGTTGACATCTCTCAGTAGGGTCACAGCCTGAGCTCAGCTCTCCAGAGGAGACACATGGAACACCTGAGTCAGTGCTCTCACAGCACACCTGGGAATCCAAGGCCAGGATCAGGGAGGTGGTTAAGACGCATGGCCCACCTGGGACAGTGTGCTCACCAAGCACCTGGTCGCCTGAGTTGCTCAGACCTGGGATGGGCACAAAACACATGTCCAACCTAGTCTGTGCTCTTGCAGAGTACCCAAGAATCTGAACCTAAGCAGTTCAGAACTGGGAAGTGCACAAAATGCAGGGCCCAATTTGGACATTACCCCTGCAGAGCAACCTGGCGCCTGAGCAGTGTAGACTGCAAAAGCACACGCTGCAATGGGTTGGGGCAAACCCAATGTGGTCCATACACTGCAAGCACTCCCACACACACCAGTGACATTTGCTTACAGGGTTCCTCACTCCCCTCAGCACAACTGAACAAGTGAGCCTAAATAAGTGACCACCTTCAATCCCTTGTGTCAGGGCAGAAATTAGACACTGAAGAGACTTTTAAACAGAGGACGCCAAAATAAACAAAGAGGGAACCACTTTGAAAGTGACAGATGCAGCAGATTAAAACTGTAGTTAATGTTGGCTAAGCATTGGAAGGGGCCTATAGAACTTGAGAAGAAGTACAAGCTGAAACAAGGAACTATCTGAAACTGAACTGACCCTACACTGCCCACAACAGCTCCAGAGAAATTCCTATATATATTTTTATTATTATCATTTTTATTTTTTTTATTTTTTAGTTCTTTATTACTACTTTAATTTTGATTTTATAACCTACTATTACATTGCAAAAAATACCTTATTTTTAAAGCAAATTTCATATATGTCTATTTTCTAAATTTTGTGATTGATTTCACTTTGTAGTTTTAATATTGTATTTCTGAGAGTCTAATCTCTACTCCACATTTCTAATCTTTGCTTTCTGGTATTTGTTATCAATTTTTTACCTTTAAGAATCTAATTTTCAGTATCCATTTTCACTTAGGGGTGCAATTACTGACTTGATTGCCCTCTCCCCTTTTGACACTCCATTTTCTCCCCAGGTCACCTCTGTCCCCCTCCTCCCTCTTCTCTTCTCTGTGTAACTCTGTGAACCTCTCTGGGTGTTCCAGACTGTGGAGAACACAGGGAATTGATTACTGACTTAATTGCTCTCTCTCCCCTTTTGAACCCCCCTACTCCTTCTCCTCCTGGTCACCTCTATCTCCCTCCTCCATCTTCTCTTCTCCATGTAACTCTGTGAACCTCTCTGGATATCCCTTACTGTGGAGAACCTTTTCACTATTAACCTAGATGTTTTATCATTTGTACTATATGAATGGAGAAGTCTTGAGGCTACTGTAAGAATAAGACTGAAACCAGAGATAGGAGGCTTACATACAAAACTTGAGAACACTGAAAACTCCTGATTCCAGAGAACACTAATTAATAAGGGCTCATCCAAAAGCCTCCATACTTACCCTGAAACCAAGCTCCACCCAAAAGCCAACAACTTCCTGAGCAAAACATACCATGCTAATTATCCAACAATGCAGGAACACAGCCCTGAACATTAAAATACAGGCTTTCCAAAGCCATGCCAAACTCATCAGTTCAGTTCAGTCGCTCAGTTGTGTCCGAATCTTTGTGACCCCATGAATCACAGCACGCCAGGCATCTCTGTGAATCACCAGCTCCCAGAGTTCTCTCAGACTCACGTCCATCGAGTCAGTGATGCCATCCAGCCATCTCATCCTGTCGTCCCCTTCTCCTCCTGCCTCCAATCCCTCCCAGCATCAGAGTCTTTTCTAATGAGTCAACTCTTCGCACCAGGTGGCCAAAGTACTGGAGTTTCAGCTTTAGCGTCATTCCTTCCAAAGAAATCCCAGGGTTGATCTCCTTTAGAATCTACTGGTTGGATCTCCTTGCAGTCCAAGGGACTCTCAAGAGTCTTCTCCAACACCACAGTTCAAAAGCATCAATTCTTCAGTGCTCAGCCTTCTTCAGAGTCCAACTCTCACATCCATACATGATCACAGGAAAAACCATAGCCTTGACTAGATGGAGCTTAGTCAGCAAAGTAATGTCTCCGCTGTTGAATATGCTATCTAGGTTGGTCATAACTTTTCTTCCAAGGAGTAAGGTTCTTTAATTTCATGGCTGCAATCACCATCTACAGTGATTTTTGGAGCCCCAAAAATAAAGTCTGACACTGTTTCCACTGTTTTCCCATCTATTTGCCATTAAGTGATGGGACCAGATGCCATGATTTTCGTTTTCTGAGTGATGAGCTTTAAGCCAACTTTTTCCACTCTCCTCTTTCACTTTCATCAACAGGATTTTTATTTCTTCTTCACTTTCTGCCATAAGGGTGGTGTCATCTGCATATATGAGGTTACTGATATTTCTCCCAGCAATCTTGATTCCAGTTTGTGTTTCTTCCAGTCCAGCGTTTCTCATGATGTTCTCTGCATAGAAGTTAAATAAGCAGGGTGACCATGTACAGCCTTGACGTACTCCTTTTCCTATTTGAAACCAGTCTGTTGTTCAATGTTCAATTCTAACTGTTGCTTCCTGACCTGCATACAGATTTCTCAAGAGGCAGGTCAAGTGGTCTGGTATTCCCATCTCTTTCAGAATTTTACAGTTTATTGTGATCCACACAGTCAAAGGCTTTGGCATAGCCAAAGTCATCAACACCCCCAAACCCATCACTGGACACATCATTGAACTCCAAAGAGAAAAGATCCAACTCCACCCACTGGAACAGAGACACAAGTTTTCCTAACCAGAAAACTTGACAAACCACTAGTTCAAGCCCACCCATAGAGAGCAACCTCCACAATAAAGAGGAGCCACAATCTTCCAGCCTACAAAAAGTCCACCCCAAACACAACAATCTAAACAAAATGAAAAGGAAGAGAAATAATCAACAAGAAAAGGAAAATGATAAATGCCACAAAACCAAACAAAAGGAGGAAATAGGGAGTCTAACTAAAAAATAATTCAGAATAAGGATAGTAAAGATGATCCAGAATCTTTGAAAACAAAATGGAGTTACAGAGAAATAGACTGAAGACAAGGATTGAGAAAATGAAAGAAATGTTTAAAAAGGACCTAGAAGAAATAAAAGAGTCCATCAATAATGAATAATGCAATAACTGATCTAAAAAAGCACACTGGAAGAAACCAAGAGTAGGATAAGTGAGGCAGAAGACAGGATAAGTGAAGTGGAAGACAGAATGGTGGAAATAAATGAAGCAGAGAGGAAAAAAGAAAAAAAATTATTAAAAGAAATGAGGACAACCTCAGAGACCTCTGGGACAATGTTAAAGTTCTATGATTTGAATCATAGATGTTCCAGAAGAAGACAAAAAGAAAGGGCATGAGAAAATACTTGAGGAGATAATAGTTGAAAATTTCCTAAAATTGGTAAGGAAATAGCCATCCAAGTCCAAGAAATCCGGAGAGTCCCAAACAGAATAAACCCAAGATGAAACACCCCAAGATGCATATTAATCAAATTAATGAAGATCAAACATAAAGAGCAAGTATTAAAAGCAGCAAGGGAATAGCAACAAATAAAACACAAGGGGGTCTACAGAAGGATAACAGCTGATCTTTCAACAGAAAATCTTCAGACCAGAAGGGAATGGAAGGACATACTTAAAGTGATGAAAGAGAAAAACCCATAACCCAGATTACTGTACCCAGCAAGGATCTCATTCAAATATGAAGGAGAAATCAAAAGCATTACAAATAAGCAAAAGCTGTGAGAATTCAGCATCACCAAACCAGCCCTTCAACAAATGATAAAGGATCTTCTCTAAACAGGAAACACAGAAAAAGCTTATAAACTCGAACCCAAAACAACAAAGTAAATGGCAACAGGATCATACTGATCAATAATTACCTTAAATGTAAATAGGATAAATGCCCCAGCCAAAAGACAAAGAATGGCTGAATGGATAAAAAAACAAGACCCCTATATATGCTGTCTACAAGAGACCCACATCAAAACAAGGAACACATACAGACTGAAAATGAAGGGCTGGAAAAAAATATTTCATGCAAATAGAGACCAAAAGAAAGCAGGAGTAGCAATACTCATATCAGATAAAATAGACTTTGAAATAAACTTCATGAAGAGAGACAAAGAAGGACACTACACAATGATCAAAGGATCAATCAAAGAAGATATTATAATTATAAATATATATACACCCAACATAAAGGCACCACAATATGTAAGGCAAATGCTGACAAGTATGAAAGGGAAAATTAACAGTAACACAATAATAGTGGGAGACATTAATACACCACTCACACACCTATGGATAGATCAACCAAACAGAAAATTAGCAAGGAAACACAAACTTTAAATGATACAATGGGCCAGTTAGAACTAATAGATATCTATAGGAAATTTCACTCCAAAACAATGAATTCACCTTTTTCTCAAGTACACAGGAACATTCTCCAGGATAGATACATCCTGGGCCATAAATCTAGCCTTGGTAAATTAAAAAAAAAAACTGAAATCATTTAAAGCATCTTTTCTGATCACTATGCAGTAAGATTAGATGTCAACTACAGAAAAGAAAAAAAACTATTAAAAATATAAACATATGGAGGCTAAACAATACACTTCTGAATAACCAACATATCACAGAAAAAAATCAAAGAGGAAATCAAAATATGCATAGAAATGAATGAAAATGAAAACACAACAACCAAAAACCTATGGGATTCAGTGAAAGCAGTAATAAGGGGAAAGATCATAGCAATGCAAGCTTATTTCAAGAAACAAGAGAAAAATCAAATAATTAACCTAACTTTACACCTAAAGCAACTAGAAAAAGAAGAAATGAAGAAACCTGGGGTTAGTAGAAGGAAAGAAATCATAAAATTAGGGCAAAAATAAATGAAAAATAAACAAAGCAGGCCATAGCAAAAATCAAGAAAACTAAAAGCTATTTCTTTGAGAAGATAAATAAAATAAATAAACCATTAGCCAGACTCATGAAGAAAAAAAGGGAGAAGAATCAAGTCAACAAAATTAGAAATGAAAATGAAGAAATTACAACAGACAACACAGAAATACAAAGGATCATGAGACTACTATCCGAAAATATATACCAATAAAATGGACAACTTGGAATAAATGGATGAACTCTTAGAAAAGTATAACCTTCCAATACTGAACCAGGAAGAAACAGAAAATCTTAACATATCCATCACAAGCACAGAAATCAAAACTGTGATCAAAAGTCTTTCAACAAACAAAAGCCCCAGACCACATGGCTTCACAGGTGAATTCTACCAAAGTTTAGAGACGAACTAACACCTACCCTATGCAAAATCTTCCAGAAATTTTCAGAAGGTAAACTGCAAAACTCATTCTATGAGGCCACCACCACTCTAATACCAAAACCAGACAAAGATGCCACATAAAAAGAAAACTACAGGCCAATATCACTGATGAACATAGATGCAAAGATCCTCAACAGAATTCTAGCAAAGAGAATCCAACAACATATTAAAAAGATCATATGTCATGACCAAGTGGGCTTTATCCCAGGGATGCAAGGATTTGTCAATATTCACAAATCAATCAATGTGATACTCTACACTAAAAAATTGAAGGGTAAAAGCCGTATGATTATCTCAATAGATGCAGAGGAAATCTTTGACAAAATTCAACACCTATTTATGATAAAAAATCTCCAGAAAGCAAGTGTAGAAGGAACAAACTTCAACATCATTATAAAAGCCATGTAAGATAAACCCACAGCAAACATTATCCTCAATGGTGAAAAACTGAAAGGATTTCCCCTAAAGTCAGGAAGAAGACAAGGGTGCCCACTATCACCACTACTATTCAACATAGTTTTAGAAGTTTTAGCCACAGCAATCAGAGAAGAAAAAAAAAAAATAAAAGGAATCTAGATTAGAAAAGAAGAAGAAGTAAAACTCTTGCTGTTTTCAGATGACATGATCCTCTACATAGAAAACCCTAAAGACTCCACCAGAATATTACTAGAACTAATAAATGAATATAGTAAAGTTGCAAGTTATTAAATTAACACACATAAATCCCTTGCATTCCTATACACTGAGAAAACAGAAAGAGAAATTAAAGAAACAATTCCATTCACCATTGCAATGAAAGGAATAAAATACTTAAGAGTAAATCTACCTAAAGAAACAAAAGACCTATATATAGAAAACTGTAAAACACTGATGAAAGAAATCAAAGATGACACAAAAAGATGGAGAAATATATCATGTTCATGGATCAGAAGAATCAATATAGTGAAAATGAGTATACCAGCCAAAGCAGTCTATAGATTCAATGTAATCCCTATCAAGCTACCAACGGTATTTTTCAGAGATATAGATCAAATAATTTCACAATTTGCATAGAAATACAAAAAACCTTGAATAACCAAAACACTCTTGAGAAAACAGAATGGAACTGGAGGAATCAACCCGCCTGACTTCAGACTATACTACAAAGCTACAGTCACTAAGACAATATGGTACTGGCACAAAGACAAAAATATAAATCAATGGAATAAAATAGAAAGCCCAGAGATAAATCCACACACCTATGGACATCTTCGCTTTGACAAAGGAGGCAAGAATATACAATGGATTAAAGATGATCTCTTAAACAATTGGAAAATATTGGGGAAACTGATGGGAAACTGGTCAGCCACCTGTAAAAGAATGAAACTAGAACTAGAACACTTTCTAACACTATACACAAAAATAAATTCAAAATGGATTAAAGATCTAACTGTAAGACCAGAAACTATAAAACTCCTAGAGGAGAACATAGGCAAAACACTCTCTGACATAAATCATAGCAGGATCCCCTATGGCCCACCTCCTAGAGTAATGGAAATAAAAGCAAAAATAAACAAATGGGACCTAATTAAACTTAAAAGCTTTTGCTCAACGAAGGAAACTATAAGCAAGGTGAAAAGATAGCGTTCAGAAGGGGAGAAAATAATAGCAAACGAAGCAACTGACAAAGAATTACTCTGAAAATCATACAAGCAGCTCATGCAGTTGAATACCAGAAAAACAGACAACCCAATCAAAAAATGGGCCAAGAACTAAACAGAAATTTCTCCAAAGAAGACATGCAGGTGGCTAGCAAACACATGGAAAGATGCTCAGCATAACTCATTACCAGAGAAATGCAAATCAAAACTACAATGAGGTACCATCTCACACCCATCAAAATGGCTGCTATCAAAAAGTCTACAAACAATAAATGTTGCAGAGGATGTGGAGAAAAGGGACCCTTCTTACACCGTGGGAATGCAAACTAGTACAGCCACTATGGAGAACAATATGGAGATTTCTTTAAAAAACTGGAAATAGAATGGCCATATGACCCAGCAACCCCACTGCTGGGCATACACACTGAGAAAACCAGAATTGAAAGAGACATGTGTACCCCAAAGTTCATCGCAGGAATGTTTATAATAGCCAGGACATGGAAGCAACCTAGATGTTCATCAGCAAAAGAATGGATAAGAAAGCTGTGCTACATATACAATATTACTCAGGTATTAAAAAAAAATAACATTTGAATCAGCTCTAATGAGGTGGATGAAACTAGAGCCTATTATACTGAGTGAAGTAATTCAGAAAGAAAAACACTAATACAGTATAGTAACTCATATATATGGATTTTAGAAAGATGGTAATGATGACCCTTTATGCGAAACAGCAAGAGACACAGATATAAAAAACAGGCTTTTGGACTCTGTGGCAGAAGGCAAGGGGGGATGATTTGAAAAAAGAACATTAAAACATGTTTATTACCATATGTGAAAGAGATCACCTGTCCAAGTTCAATGCACGAAAGAGGGCACACAAAGATGGTGCACTGGGACAAGCTTGAGGGATGAGATGGGGAGGGAGATAGGAAGGGGCTTCAGGATGGGGGACACATGTACACCCATGGCTGATTAATTTCAATGTATGGCAAAAGCTGCCACAATATTTTAAAGTAATTAGTATTCAATTAAAATAAATAAATTAATAAAAAACACCTTTTACACAACAAGGGAACTATTGATAAGATGAAAACACAACCTACTGGTTGTGAGAAAATACTTGTAAAAGATTTGACCAATAAGGCTAAGATCCAAACTGTATAAACTTCACATAAAACTCAATATCAAATAACAACAATCTTACTAAAAAATGGCAGAATAACTGAACAGTAAAAAGTGAATATTTTAGTCACTCTGTGCTGTACTGTGCTTAGTCATTCAATTGTATCTGACTCTTTGCGACTCCATGAACCATAGCCTGCCAGGCTCCTCTATCCATGGGATTCTCCAGGCAAGAATAGTGGAATGGGTTGCCATGCCCTTCTCCAGGGGATCTTCCCAACCCAGCAATCTAACCCGGGTGTCCCACGTTGTAGGTAGAAACTTCACTGTCTGAGCCACTCTGAAATCCCACATGAATAGACATTTTTCCAAAGAATATAGATGGCCAATAGGTATATGAAAAAATACTCAACATTGCTAAGAACAAAGAACAAAGAACAAGAATTCAAATTCACAATGAGGTAGCACTTCACACCTGTCATAGCGGCTATCATCAAAATATTTACAAATAACAAATTGTTGGTGAGGATGTAGAGAAAAGGGAACCATATTTTACTATTGGTAAAAATGTAAATTCGTACTGCCACTCTGGAAAACAGTATGGAGAAAGATCTTTAACCCATTTTGAGTTTAGTTTTGTGAATAATGCTTTGGAGTGTTCTGATTTTATCCTTGAACATTTAGCTGCCCAGTATTCCTAGCACCATTCATTGAAGCATATGGAAAGATTCTCAACATCACTAAATTTTAGAGAAATGTAAATAGAAACTATAATGAAGTATCACCTCACAATGATCAGAATGGCCATCATCAAAAATCTATAAAAAATAAATGCTGGAGAAAGGTGTAGAGAAATGGAACCCTCCTACACTGTTGGTGGGAATATAACTTAGTACAGTCATTATAAAGAATAGTATGGAGGTTCCTTATAAAACTAAAAATAGAGCTACTATACGATCCAGCAATCCCACTCCTAGGCATATATCAAGAGAAAACCATACTTTGAAAAGATACATGAACTCCAGTGTTCATTTCAGCAGTATTTACAACAGCCAGGACAGGCAAGCAACCTAAATGCCCATTGATATAGGAATGTACAAGAAGATTTGGTACATATATATAATGGAATATTCAGTTCAGTTCAGTTCAGTCACTCAGTCATGTCCGACTCTGCGACCCCATGAATCGCAGCACACCAGGCCTCCCTGTGCATCACCAGCTCCTGGAGTTCACTCAGACTCACGTCCATCGAGTCAGTGATGCCATCCAGCCATCTCATCCTCTGTCGTCCCCTTCTCCTCCTGCCCCCAATCCCTCCCTTTTACTCAGCCATAAAAACAAATGAAATAATGCCATTTGCATCAACATGGATGCAGGCAGTGATTATTGTACTGAGAGAAGTAAGTCAAATAGAGAAAAACATATGATATTGCTTATATGTGAAATCTAAAAAATGGTACAAATGAACTTAAAATTACAGATATAGAAAACTAATGTGATTATTGGGAGGCTATAAAGTGAGGAGGTATAAATTAGAAAATTGATATTGATGTATATACAGTAGTATATATAAAATAGATAACTAATAAGGACTTACTGTATAGCACAAGGAAATCTACTCTATACTCTGTAAAGGCCAATATGAAAAAGAATCTTAAAAAAAGTCTATGTACATATATTTACAATTAATTAACTCTGCTATATGCTTGAAACTAACATGACATTGTAAATCAATAACAACAAAAGCAACAAGAATGACAAACAGAAAGTAAAGATTCTAATGTAACGAATATAAAAATGTCTCAAGTCAGTGAAGAAGAGACAACTACTTTTTAAATAGGATAAAAAAATTTGAATAGCAATTTCTTCAAAGGTATACAATAG
>SJYF01000283.1:71071-81884 GCA_006410515.1 Procapra przewalskii
TATGTAACAAATAATTTATGTAACAAATGTTATTTATGTTACACAGGTAATGTTTCCTTTTCTTACAATGTGTAGAACAGTATTAAGATATGTTAATAAAATACTAGTTAATGAAAAATGATGACACTGTCTAAAAAATATTTTAAGAACATGGAACTTCCTACTTTATATCATATCTAAATCAAAAATGTCAATTAATAATTAAGTGGTAATTTCTGTCTTTCCACAAGGACACTTCAGACAATGATTAATTAAATTGATGGTGGAATTTAATGAATAAATTAACAAAATGCCTAGTTAATTGCATCATCTAACTGTGAATTCATAAAAGTTATCTTCTTGAAACGTGAGCTTTGTGAGGGATAAAGTGCAACAATAGCTCATAACTAGCATTAATGTACATTTTACTTATTTCTTGGAAACAAAACAATGACAATTGTGGGAAAAAATTAAAGGTACACCTATACACACAAGAAAAAAAATTAAATGATCAAATTTACACATAACAAGATAAAGTTTTGAGGCACGTGTAGCTTTTTGTCAGAAATGATAAGTAGTTAACAGATGCAGAAGAGATTAAGGAGGTGACAAGAATGCACAGAAGAACTATACAAAAAAGATCTTAGTGACTTAACAACCACAATAGTGGGGTCACTCACCTAGAGCCAGACATTCTGAAGTATGAAGTCAAGAGGGCCTTAGGAAGAATTACTATGAACGAAGCCTTTGCCAACAAAGGTCCATCTAGTCAAGGCTATGGTTTTTCCAGTAGTCATGTATGGATGTGAAAGTTGGACTGTCAAGGAAGCTAAGCGAAGAAGAATCCTTGCTTTTGAACTATGGTGTTGAAGAAGAATCGTGAGAGTCCCTTGGACTGCAAGGAGATCCAACCAGTCCATTTTAAAAGAGATGAGCCCTGGCATTTCTGTGGAGGGAATGATGCTGAAGCCGAAACTCTAGTACTTCGGCCATCTCATGCAAAGAGCTGACTCATTGGAAAACACTCTGATGCTGGGAGGGATTGGAAGCAGAAGGATAAGGGGATGACAGAGGATGAGATGGCTGGATGGCATCACTGACTCGATGGATGTGAGTCTGAGTGAACACCAGGAGTTCGTGATGGACAGAGAGACCTGGTGTGCTGCGATTCATGGGGTCACAAAGAGTCGGACATGACAGAGCGGTTGAACTGAACTGAACTGAAGCTGATGAAGGTGATGGAATTCCAGCTGAGGTATGTAAAATCTTAAAACTCTTAAAACCTGATGGCTGTTCAAGTGCTGCACTCAGTATATCAGCAGATTTGGAAAACTAATCAGTGGTTACAGGACTGAAAGAAGTCAGTTTTCAGTACAACCCCAAAGTAAGGGCCATGCCAAAGAATGTTCAAATTACCATAAAATTGCTCTCATTTCACATGCTAGTATGGCAGTGTGAGGTGATATCTTATTGTAGTTTCACATTTCTCTGATAACTAATGATGGTGAGCATCTTTTCATGTGCCTCTTGGTTTCCTGTATCTCTTCTTTGGAGACATGTCTATTTAGGTCTTATGACTATTTTTATTTGAATTACTTACTGTTTTGATATTGAACTTCATAAGCTGTTTATATATTTTGGAGTTTAATCTCTTGTCAATTGCTTCATTTGTAAATATTTACCCCCATTCTGAGGGTGGTCTTTTCATTTTGTTTATGGTTTCCTTTGCTGTGCAGAAACTTTTAAGTTTATTTAGATCCCATTTGTTTAATTTTGTTTTTATTTTTATTACTGTAGGACATGGATCAAAAAGGATCCTGCTGGGATTTATGTTAAAGTGTGGTTTGCCTATGTTTTTTTCTAAGAGTTTTATAGTATCTAGTATTACATTTAGATCATTAATCCATTTTAAACTTACTATGTGTATGATGTTAGATAACATTCCAATTTCTTTCTTTTACATGTAGCTGTCCAGTTTTCCCAACACCATTTATTGAAAAGACTGTCTATTCTCCACTGTATATTTTTGCCTTCTTTGTCATAGATTAGGTGACCATAGGTGTGTAAGTTTACCTCTGGGCTTTCTATCCTATTTCATTGATTTATATTTCTGTTATATTTTAATACTGTGCTGTGATGGATACCTTAGCTTTGTGATACAGTCTGAATTCAGGGAGACTGATTGCTTCAGTATGTTTTTCTTTCTTAAGATTGCTTTGGTTATTTTGGGGTTCTCTATTGTTTTTCTCTAAGTCTGTGAAAAGTGCTCTTGAAAATTTCATAGGGATTGCACTAAATCTGTAGATTGCTTTGGGTAGTATAGTCATTTTCACAATGTTGATTCTTCCAATTCAAAAACATTGCATATCTCTCCATCTGTGTCTTCTTTGATTTCTTTCATCAGTGTCTTATAATTTTTTAAATATAGGTCTTTCACCTCCTTAGGTATGTTTATATCTATGTATATTATTCTTTTCATCGCTATGTTAAAGGTGACTGCTCTCTTAATTTTGCTTTCTGCTATTTCATTATTAGTGTATAGGAATGCAAGAAATTCTTATGTATTAATTTTGTACTATGCAACTTTGCCACATCTATAAATTAGCTCTGCTGGTTTTAGTGACATCTTAGAATTTTCTGTGTATAGTGTCATGTACTCTGCAAATGGTGACCATTTTGCTTCTCTTTCTCAATTTGTATTCTTTTTATTTCTTTTTCTTCTCTGACTGCCATGGCTGTTACTTCCAAACTGTGTTGAATAAAAGTGATAAAAGAGAACGTCTTGGTCTTATTCCTGATTTTAGAGGAAAGGCTTTCACTTTTTCAGCACTAAGATTGATATTTGCTGTGGGTGTGTCTTAAGTTCAGTTCAGTTCAGTCATGTCCGACTATTTGTGACCCCATAAATTGCAGCACGCCAGGCCTCCCTGTCCATCACCAACTCCCAGAGTTCACTCAGACTCACGTTGGTAACTCAGTGATGCCATCCAGCCATCTCATCCTCTGTCATCCCCTTCTCCTCCTGCCCCCAATCCCTCCCAGCATCAGAGTCTTTTCCAATGAGTCAACTCTTTGCATGAGATGGCTAAAGTACTGAAGTTTCAGCTTTAGCATCATTCCTTCCAAAGAAATCCCAGGGTTGATCTTCAGAATGGACTGGTTGGCTCTCCTTGCAGTCCAAGGGACTCTCAAGAGTCTTTTCCAACACCACAGTTCAAAAGCATCAGTTCTTTGATGCTCAGCCTACTTCACAGTCCAACTCTCACATCCATACATGACTACTGGAAAAACCATAGCCTTGACTAGACGGACCTTAGTCAGCAAAGTAATGTCTCTGCTTTTGAATATGCTATCTAGGTTGGTCATAACTTTTTTTCCAAGGAGTAAATGTCTTTTAATTTCATGGCTGCAGTCACCATCCTTTAATATGCTGGGGTAAATTCCCTCTCTGCCCATATTTTCAAGTTTTTATCATAAATGTTCACTGAGTTTTGTCAAATGCTTTTTCTACATCTACTGAGATATTCATATGGTTTTTATTCTTCAGTTTCTTAATGTAATGTATCACATAATTGATTTGCATGTATCAAAGAATCTTTGCATCTCTAGGGTGCTTTCCTCGTGGGTCAAATAGTAAACTGTCTTCCTGCAATGCAGGAGACCCAAGTTCGATCCCTGGGTCAGGAAGATCCCCCGGAGAAGGAAATGGCAATCCACTACAGTACTTTTCCCTGGAAAATTCCATGGATAGAGGAGTCTGGTGGGTGACAGTCCATAGATTCGCAAAGAGTCCAACACAACTGAGTGACTTCACTTGCCTTTCTTTTCTTTGTGTTTCTGGGATAAATCTTAGTTGATCATGGTATACAATCCTTTTAATGTGCTGTTGGATTTGAGTTGCTAGTATTTTGTTGAGGACTTTTCACCTATGTTCATCAGTGATATTAGCCTACAACTTTCTTTCTTTGTGATATTTTTTTCTGGTTTTCATATCATGGTGATGGTGGCATCACAGAATAAGCTTGAGAATGTTTCTGCCTCTGCAATTTTTGGGAAGAGTTGTTTGAGTAGGATAGGTGTTGGCCTTTCTTTAAATGCTTGATAGAATTTACCTGTGAAACTATCTGGTTCTGGACTTTTTTTTTTTTTTGCTGCAAGATTTTGAATCACCATTTCAATTTAATTACTTATGATAGGTCTGTTTATATTTTCTATTTCTTCCTGGTTCAATCTTAGAAGGTGTACCTTTCTAAGAACTTGCTCATTTCTTCCAGGTTGTCCTTTTTTTTTTTTTTTTGGCATATAGTTGCCTTGTAGTCTCTCAGGAATCTTTGTATTTTGGTGTTATCACTTGTTACTTCTCCTTTGTTATTTCTAATTTTATTGATTTTGAGTCCTCTCCCTTTTTTTCTTAATTAATCTGGATAAAGGTTTATCAATAACATTTGTCTTCTCAAAGAAACAGTTTTTAGTTTCACTGATCTTTGTTATTGCTTTCTACATTTCTATTTAATTTGTTTTTGTTCTTTTCTTTATGATTTCCTCAGACACAGGGTTTTCCAAGAGGATCATGAGTAATTAATCCACAGTTTTTGAAGCTGCACAGAGAGATTTCAGTTCCCTTTCCTTAGATGCATTGCCCCAGTGGGCCACTCTCAGGCATCTGTTCCCCATCCAGGCAAGAGAGGGCAAAAGCAGTGACTGATTGAGGAACCCACGCTGATTGGGGCACCTACTTGCTCAGGGCTGGGAGAAATAAGGCAGCCACAACTAGGACGTGTGCAAAGTGCCCACTGTGACAGCAGCCAGCAGGAGGTTGCAACATACTGGGGCACAACCAACAGTTATTACCTTCCTGAGTTCTCTTTCCAAACCTTACTGTCTAGCATCCAGCTTCCCACTCTAACAGGAGACACATAGTTCAGTCTGAAGGCATGGACCTTGCCTGCAGTTCTTACTTTGTCTTGCCTTCCACAGGCTGGTTGCTGCACATCTCTCCATTCCCTCAAAAATCTCTTTTCTGCAACAGCTGATTTCCCCACCATGAAAGGGTTTTTCTCTGTAGTAATATAATCTTATCACTGAATTATTTAAATTCTTATTGACAATATTGGATGATTTTTTTACTCACTATTTTAGATGATCTTGTACTAAATTCTACATCACATCACTTATTTACTCACTAAGTTTTCTCATACTTAACTCCTTAGCAAGAAATACTAAAAAAGTATGTTGATAAATTTCTTATTAAAATTATATTCTTGTTGTGGAAGATCTTGACTTCCTAAAGAATATCATTATCTTAACTGACAGCTAATTTATTTATCTGTAGAATTTCATTGTATACAGTGTACTGATTAATTTTATGTAGAGTTAAATTCTTTCAAAATTGATGACAAATATCATTGACATCATTGTTGTTCTGTTGCTAAGTAGTATTATACTATTTGTGATCCCATGAACTGCAACACACAAGGCTTCCCTTTCCTTTACTATCTTCCAGAATTTGCTCCTCATGTCCATTGAGTCAGTGATGCCAGCCAACTATCTTATTCTCTATTAGCATGTTCTCCTCCTGCCCTCAATCTTTCCCAGCATCAGAATCTTCTCCAATGAGTAGGCTAATTGCATCATGAGGTCAAAATGTAGGTGCTTCAGCTTCAGCATCACTCTTACCAGTGAATATTCAGGGTTGGTTTCTTTTAGGATTGACTGGTTTGATCTCTTTGTAGTCCAAGGGACTCTCAAAAGACTTCTCCACAATTCAAAAGCATCAATTCTTCCATGTTCAGCCTTCTTTATGGTCCAATGCTCACAACATAGATGAATACTGGAGAAGCCATAGCTTTGACTATATGGACTTTTGCTGACAAATTGATATCTCTGCTTTTCAATGTGCTGTCTAGATTTTTCATAGCTTTTTTTTCCCAAGAAGCAAACATCTTTTAATTCTGTGGTGGCAGTCACTGTCCACAGTGATTTTGGAGTCCAAGAAAATAAAATCTGCCACTGTTTTCACTTTTCCCCCATCTATTTGCCATGAAGTGATGCGACTGGATGCCATGATCTTAGTTTTATCAGTGCTGAGTTTTAAACTAGTTTTTTTCACTTTCCTCTTTCACCCTCATCAAGAAACTCTTTAGTTCTTCTTCAATTTCTGCCATTAGTGGTATCATCTCCATACCTGAAGTTGTTGATATTTCTCTTTGTGAGTCATGATTCACGCTTGTGAGTCATCATGAGCCCAGTTTGTGAGTCATCTAGCCCAGCATTTCACATGGTATACTCCACATATAAATTAAATAAGCAGGGTGACAATATAAACCCTTGACCTACTCCTTTCACAGTTTTGAACCAGCCCATTGTTCATGTCCAGTTCTAACTGTTGCTTGTTGTCTAACATCAAGGCTTCTCAGGAGACAGGTAAGGTTGTCTGATATTCTGATCCCTTTAAGAATTTCCCATAGTTTGTTGTGATGTCCCTGGTGGCTCACATGGTAAACAATCCACCAGCAATGCAGGAGACCCAGGTTTGATCTCTGGGTCTGGAAGTTTCCCTAGAGAAGGGAATGGAAACCCACTCCAGTATTCTTTTTTTTTTTTTTCCTCTTGAAAAGTATTTATTTATTTATTTTTTAATTTTTATTATTATTGTTATTTCCCTACATTACAATACTGTATTTGTTTTGCCATACATTGACATTCATTGGCCACAGGTGTCTGGAGAATCCCATGCACAGAGGAGCCTCCTAGGCTATATAGTCCATGGAGGTCGCAGAGTCTGACACGACTGAGCACTAACACTTTCACTTTCACATCACATAGTCAAAGACATTCCTGTCATCAATGAGGCAGATATTGATGTTTTCTGGAATTCCATTACTTTTCCTTTGGTCAAATTTATGTTGGTAATTTGATCTCTGGCTCCTCTGCCTTTTCTAAATGGAGCGTGTACATGTGAAAATTCTTGGTTCATGTATCGCTGAAGCCCAGCTTAAAGGATTTTGAGCATTACCTTGCTAGCATATGAAATGAGTGCAACTGTATAGTAGTTTAAACATTCATTGGCATTGCCTTTCTTTGGAATTAGAATGAAAACTGACCTTTTCCAGCCCTGTGGCCTCTGTTGAGTTTTCCAAATTTGTCAGCCTATTGAGTAATCACAATTTAACAGCTCATCTTTTAGGATTTGAAACACCTCAGCTGAAATTCCATCACCTCTACTAGCTTTGATCCTAGTAATGCTTTCTAAGACCCACTTGACTTCACACCCCAGGAAGTCTGGCTCTAGGTGAGTGACCAAACCATCATGGTTATCCAGATCATCAAGACCTTTTTAGCATATTTCTTCTGTGTATTCTTGCCACCTCCTCTTAATTTCTGTCCTTTATCATGCACATTCTTGCATGACATTTTCCCTTAGTATTCCAATTTTCTTGAAGAGATCTCTACTCTTCCCCATTAAATTGTTTTCCTGTATTTCTTTGCATTGCTCACTTAAGAAGATTTTCTTCTCTCTCCTTACTCTTCTCTGGATCTCTGTATTTAATTGGAGATATCTTTCCCTTTCTCCTCTGTCTTTAATTCTCCTTTCTAAGATGTTTGTAAGGCCTCCTCAGACAACCACTTTGCCTTATTGCATTCCTTTTTCTTTGGGAAGATTTTGGCCACAACTTCCTGTATAATGTTAGAAACCTCCATCCATATTTCTTCAGGCACTCTGTATACCAGATATTCTCCCTTGAATATATTAGTTATCTCTACTGTATAAAGGATTTGATTTAGGTCATAGCTTAAGAGTCTAGTGATTTTCCCTACTTTCTTCATTTTAAGCCTGAATTTTGCAATAAGAGTTCATGATCTAAACCACAGTCAGCTCCAGGTCTTGTTTTTGCTAACTGTGTAGAGCTCCTCCATCTTCAGCTGCAAAGAACATAATCAATCTGATTTTGGTGTTGACCATCTGGTGAAGTCCATGTGTAGAATCATGTCTTGTGTTGTTGGAAGAGTGTGTTTGTTATGATCAGTTCAGTCTCTTGGCAAAAATCTGTTAACCTTTGCCCTACTTCATTTTATATTTTAATATCAAGCTTGTCTGTTACTCCAGGTATCTCTTGACTTCCTTCTTCTGCATTTCAGTCCCCTGTGATGAATAGGATATATATATATTTTTAGTGTTAGTTCTAGAAAGTCTTTTAGATGTTCATAAACCATTCAAGTTCAACTCTTCGGCATTAGTGCTTGGGCCTAGACTTGGATTACTGTCATATTGAGTGGTTTACCTTGGAAGCAAACCAAGATCATTCTTGTTTTTGTTTTGTGTTTTTTGGGTTTTTTTGAGATTGCACCCAAGTACTGTATTTCAGACTCTTATAACTCAAGGCAATATATTTTGTAAAAGCAAATTAATGATGTGACCTGTTAGGTCTCTTTTAGTTATAAACATTTTTTTTTCTATAACATAAATAGTAAAGTGTTGACAAGGGTTGATAAAACTATGTAGGAAGTAGGGCAAGATTTTTTATTCATTTTTCAGGAAACAAGCTGATGTTTTTTCAAAAATTCTAGAATATTTAAGTCAGAGTAAGTCTTAACAATAATGGGAACTATCGCAGTCTGCCATTGACCTCTATAATCATGCCACTCTTTCTTTCTCTTGGGTTTTCCACAATTATTTCCTTCAGGAGTGAGGGTCCTATACCTAAGGCAAAAGTCATCTATAAGAATCTCAGCCAAAGAAAGAGCATTCTCTAGGGACGAGATGTCCCTGTTACAGGACTGCTCTAGTATTCCCTCCAGGCATAATTAATTGGATGAGCTCTTAAAAAGTAGTATTCTGGTAACTGAATATTTTAAGGTTGATAAAAAGTGACAGGTTTTTCACAACCCAAAAAGTATAACGAATAAAAAGAGTTTTTGCCTCAACATATTCACATATTTTCTCATTTTTCTAATACATTTACATTAGTATGACCTACTCATATGTTTAATATTAAAAATACATTGATGTCTAGTATACATCTTAGACAATGCTTTCCAAAATATAAACTGCAGCCTTATTTCAAGTAGGTAATGATGAAGCTTTTTTTCTTGCAGATTATATTTAAAAGCTCCATGTTTTAAGCCTATGGAATGATTTTGAGGTAATTCATTCTACTTGTAAATACTAGCAGAAGACATTGGTTCTCTGATACTTAAATGGCTTTTTCAGCAACAAATTCAACCATTTTAAAATAACATACCTCTGGAAAAATGTGTTTATTTTGCCTATTTTGGGATAAAATGCTTTTTATAAGATCATAAAAAGCAGCATGTTTTATGAGATGCTCTTTCAAAAACTTCAAATTTTCAAATATATTTGTAGAACAAAGAGATTAACATTTGCAATATCTTATAGGAATTAAATCATTAATAATATTTCTGGTGTTTTTTATTGTGCTATAATGACAAATGCCAATAAAATGGCATGAATCAGTTACCATAAATATAAAGGTACACCCTTTATTTCTTATACATAATAAAATGTTTACTATGTATAAGCATTTATATAATAAAGCAAATGAATGTTTATCTGTTTTGAAACAGGACAACCATAAGTCCAAGGTAAAATATTTGTTTTCAAAAGTTCCCTTTGGGTTAAAAAAAAATACAAATAAGTCAATAAGCAAGAAAATGAAGATAAGTCATTATTGACATATTTTTAATAAGTTGGAAAAAAGATTACATTTATTTCTTTCTACCTATTGCTGAGGCTGAATTAGTCTCAATACAATGAATCATGAAAATTTTAATGAACTGTATGGATAATCACAGTGCCTATTGAATTTGGCTTCTTCATTTGTATTTTACATTGTTATATAAATTAATTAGTAGTATACTCTTATTTCCTATATAATGTTTGAAAAGTACAGAGTAATGACACTTCTTTCACTGTTGATATTAATAACTTGTTATCAGACATCTCCGTATGAATCAGTCTTACTATTTTGTCAATTGTATAGCTCTCTTTCAAGAATCAATTTTCTTTTACTTTGGTTTGTGTTTATATTTATTTCTACTCTTATTTTTATTGTTTTCTCCTTTTTTCATTGGTTTTAATCGACTTTTCTTTTTTTTCTTTAGATTTTCTTTACTTTTGATGGAAGCTTTCATAACTGATTTTCAACATTCTTATTTTTTGATGTATAGATTTAGATATAGTGTATATCTAATTTACTTTCAAGATGCTTTAGATACAAGCTACAATTTTCAGTAACTATATTCTCATTACTGTTCAGATTATAGTAAGTTATGTGATACATTTTAATTTACTTTTTTACCTGCTTGTTATTTAGAAAAGTGCTGAATACTTTTGGAGATTTTCTAATTATCTTTGTATTATTATATTGCCATGTTGTTAAACAACAAATACACGTAATTTTAATTCTTAAGACATTTTCAGAGTTGTGTTACATCTCTAAAGGTGCTCAAAATTTGAAGTATGAGTGTGGATTTGTTGATTTATCAACTTTTTGTTATAAAAATTGAACTTATTTATATGTCCATAAACTTTTAGTATTATATCGTATATACTAATGAAAGGCATTAGTGATAGACTATGGAGACATATACTGAGTTTCCCTTAGAAGACATAGAATACTTAACAGAGTAGAGGCTATATGATCCATGTGTGCATGCTAAATCATTTCAGTTATGTCTGACCCTTTGTGACTCCATGGACCATAGCCCACCAGGCTACTCTGTGCAGGGAGTTTTCCATAGGAATTATGAGAATTATATCATATATATTAATATACTATTAAATCAATATACTAATATACATATTAGTATACTA
>SJYF01000283.1:81936-103439 GCA_006410515.1 Procapra przewalskii
TTTATCCTTTTACTATTTCATGATGCCTTTTTTTCCTATTTCTTGTAAGAATTTGTTTCCATATCTTTGTCTTGTATTCCTTAGTCTGTGTATTCAAAGAATACGTTTTCCCATATTTTTTATTTTCAACATTTCTGTGCTCTTAATTTAAAATGTGCATGCTATAGACATCATAAAGATAGCTGGTATATTTCCAACTACTCTAAAAGATGATAAAAGTTGCTAAAAATGGAATTACTGGGGGATATTTTATCTAAAATATCATGAGAAAATTCAGATTTCAATTCCAGATCATTGATTTATCTTTATTTCAATAGTTCAGGACTCACCTGATAACTTATTTACATACATCATTTAGAACTATGTGAAGTTGAAAAACAGTTTAAAAATGATTTTAACCATAAATTAATCATATATTCTTTCTGATGTAGAATCTTCACAATTTTTACATTTTTGTATGCATTATATAGGAGGCTTTCCAGGTGGTGCTACTGGTAAAGAGCTCACCTACTGATGCAGGAGACATGAGACGTGGGTTGGCTCCCTGGGTTGGAAAGGTCCCATGGAGGAGGGCATGACAACCCACTCCAGGATTCTTGCTTAGAAAATTCCCTGGAAACAGTAGCCTGGTAGACTATGGTCCACGTGTTCACAAGGGGTCAGATATGATTGAAAGGATTTAGCACACACACACGTGGATTATATAGCCTCTAGTCTGTAAAGTGTTCTACATCTTCTAAGGGAAATTAAGTCTATGCTTCTGTCAGTGCCTCAGTTTCACTCCTTATTTGAAGAAATATGTTATGAGTAAGGTCTTTTCAGAAAGGTTTACATATGTTACTGTTCTCTTCTATCTTTCTATTATGAATGATTGTTGCATTTAAAAAGTATTTTTTTCAAGTTATAGAAAGATATCCTAAATAACTCTGTCATGTATAATGTTACCAAAAAAAGTAATGCTACACACACTGGATAAAATTTTGTACATTATTTTTGGATAATTTAATAAAAGCCTCAGTATCAGATGTATTTGGTCAGAAAAAAAAAGTATTGTTTACATTAATTTATGATAGTATTTGATAAGTGTACAGTTTCTAAATACTTAACTCAAGAAGTTAACATTTTTCTGACACCCTTAACATCTTCAGTTCAGTTCAGTCACTCAGTCGTGTCCAACTCTTTGTGACCCAATGAATCACAGCACGCCAGACCTCCCTGTCCATCACCAACTCCCAGAGTTCACTCAGACTCACATCCATCGAGTCCGTGATGCCATCCAGCCATCTCATACTCTGTCGTCCCCTTCTCCTGCCCTCAATCTTTCCCAGCATCAGGGTCTTTTCCAATGAGTCAACTCTTCGCATGAGGTGGCCAAAGTACTGGAGTTTCAGCTTCAGCATCAGTGCTTCCAAACAACACCCAAGACTGATCTTTAGAAAGGACTGGTTGGATCTCCTTGCAGTCCAAGGGACTCTCAAGAGTCTTCTCCAACACCACAGTTCAAAAATATCAATTCTTCCACACTCAGCTTTCTTCACAGTCCAACTCTCACATCCATACATGACTACTGGAAAAAACATAGCCTTGATTAGATGAATCATTGTTGGCAAAGTAATGTTTCTGCTTTTGAATATGCTATCTAGGTTGGGCATAACTTTCCTTCCAAGGAGCAAGCGTCTTTTAATTTCATGGCTGCAATCACCATCTGCAGTGATCCTTAACATTTTGCTTTGATAAATTTAATAAAATAGTTCACTAAAGAGCTGTTATACTCCATTTGTACAAAATAATTATGTTTCAGGAAGTGTGGAAGTGAAGTTGGTCAGTCGTGTCCAAATCCTTGCGACCCCATGAACTGTAGCCTACCAGTCTCCCTCTTCCATGGGATTTTCCAGGCAACAGTACTGGAGTGGATTGCCATTTCCTTCTCCAGGGGATCTTCCCAACCCAGGGATCGGACCTGTGTCTCCTGTATTGTAGGCAGATGCTTTTACCATCTGAGCCACCAAGGAAGTCTTCAAGAAGTTAACGTATACTTAAATTTAAATGTGATCTATGACAGACAGCTTTAATTTGTTATATCAGTATAGCTTCCTTTTAGTAAAATACTTAGGTCTAACTAAAGGAAATAACAGTTGTTTAAGGGCTACAACTTAAACTGTTACTGGTACAGAAATAAATTTCTTGTCTGTCAGTTTTTTAATTAAAATATAAAACTCAATCCAATTGTTGGATTGTGGCCAATTACCTGTGCCTATTACTTCTGGGTTACCTTTGTGGATTTATGTTCTTTAGAGCTCTGATTGGATACCCCTTAGGGAATTTGTTTTAGATGAGTGTTTAGTCCTGTTTTATCTATTCATAACAATTCTAGGGGGGGTCCTCTCACCTGGCCAATTAAAAATACCTGCTCTGAGGCTGGCCATAGATTTAAGTTTTCTCTTAGGGTCATTTAAACTCAATCACAGTGATGAGCTAAGTCTCAATAAAAAATTAACTTCTCATCTATTAAAAGGAAAAATCCTACAATTATGGGGAGGATCTACATGGTTAAAACCAGGCTACGGTCATTTAATTTTAAAGGCTCCACTATGTCGGGAATGGTTAAGTCATACTAAAAATGATCAACCTGGTAATTATGAGTCAAGGCTGGGTGCTTTATGAACTATGCCTTTTATTACCCTTAGAGAGAGTGATTGGTATGGAAATCAGTGGATTTGTGGCACAAATTTATGGCCTTGATACCTACAGGGATGATACAAAGGTGTAGCCTGGGATGTTAATAAATTACAAGTAACCCCAACCAATCTACCATTGGTATGATCCTAATGGGTCAAAGATCTGTATTCTACTGGGATGACCATTTAGCTGTTCTGTGTGTGTGTGTGTGACTTCAATGGTGTTGGAGGATGTAATTGACCATATCTAATCTTTGACAACTTTTATAAGCTTTAAATGATAGTAACTGGGCTATTAGATTATTGAATTCTGAGATCTCTACGAGGAGAAAGGCAATGCTACACAACTGCAAGACCCTTGACAACTTATATCATCTCAGGGAGATATCTGTGCTATAATTCAAACTGAATGCTGTATTTTTATACTTGGTAAATCCTTTAATGTAACATATTTGAACCACATGAAAAATAAGATTTCTGCTCTAAGTGACCCATTGCCTAGTCTTGACAAACTAAAAAATAAACAAACAAAAAACTGGTATGGGAGGCTCATGGCTAAAATATTTACTTTTAATTCCACTAATTTATGAACTCCTTATTACCAAATTCTGACTCAAATTGAAGAAAGTAGGGAAAACCACTAGACCATTCAAGTATGACATAAATCAAATCCCTTATGATTATACAGTGGAAGTGAGAAATAGATTTAAGGGCCTATACCTGATAGATAGAGTGCCTGATGAACTATGGAATGAGGTTCATGATATTGTACAGGAGACAGGGATCAAGACCATCCCCACAGAAAAGAAATACAAAAAAAGCAAAATGGCTGTCTCAGGAGGCTTTAGAAATAGCTGTGAATAGAAGAGAAGCGAAAAGCAAAAGAGACAAGGAAAGATATAAGCATCTGAATGCAGAGTTCCAAGCAATAGTAAGAAGATAATAAAGATAAGAGATAAGAAGATAAGTGATAAGAAAGCCTTCTTCAGTGATTAATGCAAAGAAATAGAGGAAAAGAACAGAATGGGAGACTCGAGATCTCTTCAAGAAAATTAGAGATACCAAGGGAATATTTCATGCAAAGATGGGCTTGATAAAGGACAGAAATGGTCTGGACCTAACAGAAGCAGAAGATATTAAGAAGAGGTGACAAGAATACACAGAAGAACTGTACAAAAAAGATCTTGATGACGCAGATAATCAAGATGGTGTGATCACTCATCTAGAGCCAGACATTCTGGAATGTGAAGTCAAGTGGGCCTTAGAAAGCATCACTACAAACAAAGCTAGTGGGGGTGATGGAATTCCAGTGGATCTATCTCAATTCCTGAAAGATGATGCTGTGAAAGTGCTGCACTCAATATGCCAGCAAATTTGGAAAACTCAGCAGTGGCCACAGGACTGGAAAAATTCAGTTTTCATTCCAATCCCAAAGAAAGGCAATGCCAAAGAATGCTCAAACTACTGCACAATTGCACTTATCTCACATGCTGGTAAAGAAATGCACAAAATTCTCTAAGCCAGGCTTCAGCAATACATGAACCATGAACTGCCTGATGTTCAAGCTGGTTTTAGAAAAGGCAGAGGAACCAGAGATCAAAATGCCAACATCCGCTGGATCATGGAAAAAGCAAGAGAGTTCCAGAAAAACATCTATTTCTGCTTTATTGACTATGCCAAAACCTTTGACTGTGTGGATCACAATAACCTGTGGAAAATTCTGAGAGAGATGGGAATACCAGACCACCTGACTTGCCTCTTGAGAAATTTGTATGCAGATACCAGTCTAGATCCCATATTCAAAAGCAGAGATATTACTTTGCCGACTAACGTCCATCTGGTCAAGGCTATGCTTTTTCCAGTAGTCATGTATGGATGTGAGAGTTGGACTGTGAAGAAGGCTGAGCCCCAAAGAATTGATGCTTTTGAACTGTGGTGTTGGAGAAGACTCTTGAGATACCCCTGGACTGCAAGAAGATCTAACCAGTCCATTCTGAAGGAGATCAGCCCTGGGATTTCTTTGGAAGGACTGATGCTAAATCTGAAGCTCCAGTACTTTGGCCACCTCATGCAAAGTGTTGACTCATTGGAAAAGACTCTGATGCTGGGAAGGATTGGGGGCAGGAGGAGAAGGGGACGACAGAGCATGAGATGGCTGGATGGCATCACTGACTCGATGGTCATTAATCTGAGTGAACTCCCAGAGTTGGTGATGGACAGGAAGGCCTGGCATGCTGCGATTCATGGGGTCTCAAAGAGTTGGACATGACTGAGCGACTGAACTGAATGTTTATTTTGCTTATTTCACAAGATCAATTTTTCTTGTATTACCAAATATATGACTGAGCCTCAAAAGAAAGGATGACTAGACTTGAAGCAGTTGATCAAATATATAGTTGGATATATGATCAATGATTGTAATAGTGTAACTCTAGAAGGCAATGGCAACTCCCCCCAGTACTCTTGCCTGGAAAATCCCATGGACGGAGAAGCCTGGTAGGCTGCAGTCCACTGGGTCGCAAAGACTCGGACATGACTGAACGTTTTCACTTTCACTTTGCACTTTCATGCACTGGAGAAGGAAATGGCAACCCACTCCAGTGTTCTTGCCTGGAGAATCCCAGGGATGGGGGGTGCCTCATGGGCTTCCGTCTGTGGGATCGACTTAGCACTTAGCAGCAGCACTTAGCAACCACTTAGCAGCAGCAGCATGCTTTTATTTAAATTTCTAGACTTTGTTAGCATTTGACTTGAATCCAGCAGACAGAGGCTAAAATTTAGTGTTCAGTACAGAGTGGTATTTCTAGAAATTGGAGAGTAATATGTACTTTAAAATATCAAGACAAGGAGACTGATCAGCTTGATGTCTCTTCTCTGTGTATATCTGTGCCTATCTGCGTGTGTCTCTCTTTCAAAACTGTATGTGCTACTATTTTCCATTTAAGTAACTGAATGTCAAAGTGAAATTTTTCATTGTTCTCAAACAGTGTAAATCTGCCTGTATCAGGCTTATTTTAATTAAATATGAACTTTGAACAATGAAAGCATAATCAAACAATACACAGATGAAGAGTGAGAAGTCAGAAATTGTATTTTTCAATGAAAAAATAAGTCTGGTATATTCTTGTACAAATTGGATAATCACTTCATAGTTATTTTATTTTAAATTTGTTCATGCACATGAACTAGGTTTAATCATTTTGACTAAACTGCAAACAAGATTAGGAGTGAAACAGAAAACAGTAAATAACTTATGTAGCATTGAGAGATAATATAAAAGAGTGGCTCATACAGGACAGGATCAGCACATCTGGATGAAATACAAGAAGATATATTCATATTGCACTAGGTGAGAAGTCTAGCCAAATTTAGACCTTCTTAGTATCAGGGAATTGATATGAGTGCCAGTGAATATTGAACATAGCTAATTCTTTATTCAATATTATTTTCATAAGTCAGTTCAGGTCAGAGCTCAGTCATGTCCAACTCTTTACAACCCCGTGGACTGCAGCACATGAATCCTACCTGTACATCACCAACTCCCAGAGTTTACTCAAACTCGTGTCCACTAAGTCAGTGATGCCATCTAACCATCCTCTGTCTTCCACTTCTCATCCTGCCTTCAATCATTCCCAGCATCAGGGTCTTTTCCAATGAGTCAGTTATTTGCATCAGGTGGCCAAAGTATTAGAGTTTCAGCTTCAACATCAGTCTTTCCAATGAATATTCAGGACTGAGTTCCTTTAGGATCGACTAGTTGGATCTCCTTGCAGTCCAAGGGACTCCCAAGAGTCTTCTACAGCACCACAGTTCAAAAGCATAAATTCTTTAGTGCTCAACTTGTTTTACTGTCCATCTCTAACATCCATATATGACTACTGGGGAAACCATAGCTTTGAATAGATGGACCTTTGTTGGCAAAGTAATTTCTCTGCTTTTTAATATGCTATCTAGGTTGGTCATATCTTTTCTTCAAAAAGAACAAGCATCTTTTAATTTTAAGGCTGAAGTCACTACCTGCAGTTATTTTGGAGGCCAAAAGAATTAAGTCTGTCAATGTTTCCACTGTTTCCCCATCTATTTCCCATGAAGTGATGGGACCATATGCCATGATCTTAGTTTTCTGAATGTTGAGTTTTAAAACAGCGTTTTTACTCTCCTCTTTCACTTTCATCAAGAGGCTCTTTAGTTCTTCTTCACTTTCTGCCATAAGGGTGGTTTCATCTGCATATCTGAGGTTATTGATATTTCTCCCAGCGGTTTTGATTCCAGTTTGTGCTTCATCTAATCCAGGATTCCTCATGATGTACTGTGCATATATATTAAATAAGCAGGGTGACAATATACAACCTTGACATACTCCTTTTCTTACTTGGAACAAGTCTGTTGTTCCATGTACAGTTCTAACTGTTGCTTCCTGACCTTCACACAGATTTCTCAAGAGGCAGGTCAGGTCCTCTGGAATTCCTATCTCTTGAAGCATTTTCCACAGTTTATTGTGATCCACATAGTCAGAGGCTTTGACAAAATCAATAAATAGAGGTAGATGTTTTTCTGGAAGTGTCTTGCTTTTTCGATAATCTAATGGATGCTGGCAATTTAATTTATGGTTCCTCTGATTTTTCTAAATCCAGCTTGAACGTCTGAAAGTTCACAGTTCACGTACTGTTGAAGTCTGGCTTGGAGAATTTTGAGCATTACTTTGCTAGCATGTGAGATGAGTGTAATTATGCGGTAGTTTGAGCATTCTCTGGCATTGCCTTCCTTTGGTGTCAGAATGAAAACTGATCTTTTTCAGTCCTGTGGCCACTGCTGAGTTTTTCAAATTTGTTGGCATATTGAGTTCCACACTTTCACAGCGTCATCTTTTAAAATTTGAAATAGCTCAACTGGAATTCCATCACCTCCACTAGTTTTGTTCATAGTTATGCTTCCTAAGGCCCACTTGACTTCACATTCCAGGATGTCTGGCTCCAGGTGAGTGATCACACGATCTTGATTATCTGGGTTGTGAGGACTTTTTTTGTGTAGTTTTTCTGTGTATCCTTGCCATTTCTTTTTATATGTTCTTCTTCTGCTAGATCCATACAATTTATTTCTTTACTGTGCCCATCTTTGCATGAAATATTTCCTTGCTAGTTCTAATTTTCTTGAAGGGATCTGTAGTATTTCCCATTTTATTGTTTTCCTCTATTTCTAGGCATTTATCACTGAGGAAGGCTTTCTTTATTGTCCTTGTTATTCTTTGGAACTCTGTATTCAAATGGGTATATGTTTCCTTTTCTCCTTTGCCTTTCACTTTTCTTCTTTTCATAGCTATTTTTATGGCTTTCTCAGACAACCATTTTGCTTTTTTGCTTTTATTTTTCTTAGGGATGGTCTTGACCACTGCCTTCTGTATAACATCATGAGCCTCCTTTCATAGTTCTTCAGGCACTCTATCAGATCTAATCCCTCAAATCATCTCACTTTCACTCCATATATTGTAAGGGGTTTGATTTAGGTCATACCTGAATGGGCTAGTGGTTTTCCTTACTTTCTTCAATTTAAGTTTGAATTTGACAGTAAGGATTTCATGATCTGAGCCACAGACAGCTCCTGTTTTTATTTTTATTTTTGGACTGCATAGAGCTTCTCCATCTTTGGGTGCAAAGAATATAATTAGCCTGATTTTGGTATTTACCATCTGGTGATGTCCATGTGTAGTCTTCTCTTGTATTGTTGTAAAAAGGTGTTTTCTGTCATTGGTGTGTTCTCTTTCCAAATACCTGTTTGCTCCTGCAGTGCTTTATTCTGCACTCCAAAGATAAATTTACCTATTACTCCAGAAATCTTTTGACTACCTACTTTTGCATTTCAGTCCTGTATAGTGAAAAAGACATCTTTTTTGCGTGTTAGTTCTAAAAGGCCTTGTAGGTCTTCACAGAACTGTTAAACTTCAACTTCTTCAGCATTATTGATCAGGGCATAGACTTGAATTATTTTGATATTGAATGGTTTGCCTTGGAAATGAACAGAGATCATTCTGTTTGAGATTGCATCCAAGTACTGCATTTCAGACTCTTTTGTTAACTATGATGGATATTCCATTTCTTCTAAGGGATTCTTGCCCACAGTAGTAGATATAATGGTCATCTGAGTTAAATTCACCCATTCCAGTTTATTTTAGTTCATTGATTCCTAAAATGTGGACGTTCGCTCTTGCTCTCTTATTTAACCACTTCCAATTTTCCTTGAGTCATGGACCTAACATTCCAGGTTCTTATGCAATATTGTTCTTTACAGCATCAGACTTTACTTCCATCACCAGTCACACCCACAACTGGGTGTTGTTTTTGCTTTGTCTCCATCCCTTCATTCATTCTGGAGTTATTTCTCCACTGCTTTCCAGTAGCATATTGGGGACCTACTGACCTGGGGAGTTCCTTATTCAGTGTTCTATCTTTTTGCCTTTTCATACTGTTCATGGGTTTCTTGAGGCAAGAATACTGAACTGGTTTGCCATCCCCTTCTCCAGTGGACCACGTTTTTTCAGAACTCTTCACCATTACCCGTCAGTGTTGGGTGCCCTACATGAAATGGCTCATTGTTTCATTGAGTGAAGGGTTAATGCGGCCACAATAGGGAAAACAGATATGCATGCAAGCGGGTCTCTCTGCTCAAGGCTGAACGTGCTGGCAAGCGAGGCATTCTGCCAAGGAGTCTGGACACAGCCTTGAATTTAAGGGTCCCTTGCTAACGAGGGAGCATTCTCTTCTTTTGATAAAAGGAGAGAAGAGGGCTCTGAACAGACCTTGCAGTAAACAGAGGTTTCACTCCCCTTACTGTATGATAACATGTATGCACCTGCACTGTACTGAAAAGGCTTATTCATGCACTCTGCAATTCTGCCTAGGGGGCTATATAATAATAAACTGCAATTATTTGTGCAGTCTCTTCCTCTGGCCGGAGTGTGTGTGTGTCTTCTGTATGTCTCGTATGTCTTGTGTGTTTTACGTCTTTTCACTTGTAATCTCCAGTAATCAACAACTGGCGCCCAACGTGGGGCTCAAGTGAAACTAAAAGGGTGAGTAACCCCGGGGGGATTTTAAAATCCATAGCAGGGGAACTTTCGGGAAAATCATGGGGAATTCCTCACCCTGGCCGGCAGGGGATCATCATCATTATGGGCACAATACATGGAGTTAGTCAAAGGACTTTTCCACTCCATAGGGATTAAGATCTCAACTCGTCAATTGAATGAGCTCTTTTGCTTGGTGGACCAACATTGTCATTGGTTTCAGTATCAAACTAAGTTACAGTTAAATTTGAAAGAATGGAATATAATTCAAAAGGAATTGTAAAAGCAACATCAAAAGGGTAATGTGATCCCTTTAAAGTTATGGACTTTGTGTAATTCTATAACACAGGCTTTGACCTTGCTTTCTACTGATAGTGAAACGAAATCTAATGCTTCAAGGAGGGGAGAAGTAATTTATGAATATGTGTCAGATGTTGGTGGGACTTCTGCATTGCCTGAAAGCAAGGATGCAAATGAGCCTCCTCCTGTAAATGATGAAACATCTGATAGTTCAGAATCGGATTCGGAGGCTTCTTCTTTTTCGTCAGAGGGGGTTAAAGAGATTAAAGAAATGACTCATTTATTCCAGGAGTGGTGGAAATTCCATAAGGAGGAGCAAAATCCAGAGACAAGACGACAATGTGATAAATGTTCAATACACTCCTTTGAAATATAAATTTTTTAAAGATCTTAAAGCTGCAATGGCACAGTACGGTCCTCAGCCTCCCTTTGTTTTGGCTATGCTGGAGTCATTGGAATAAAGCAAATTAATCATTCCGTTAGATTGAAAATTTATTGCCCAAGCTGTCTTGGAGGGTTCTCAATGGTTGCAACTTCGTAGCTGGTGGAAAAAAGAAGCTAAAAAACAGTCTCGGATTAATGAGGGACAAAATCTCCTTGGTCCTCTCGAGGACAAGCTAATGGGAGAGGGCCTACATTGGGCTTTAAGAGAACAGGCTCAATACTCTGATCAAGACTTAAAACAAGTCTGCCAGGTTTGAGCATGGTGCCGTGTGGTGCCTACTGGTCACGCCCAGCCCTCCTTTGTTAAAACAATGCAAGGCCCCAGTGAGCCATATACTGATTTTTTAGCAAGACTGAGGGTAGCTATGGAACAAGTTGTAGGGAGAGATGAAATTTCAGAGATATTATTACAAACTTCAGCATTTAAAAATATAAATCCTAAATGCAAGCGTTTACTGAGACCATTAAAAGGACAGGTGCATCTATAGCTAAATATATCAGAGCCTGCTCAGGAGTAGGAGGGACAGAGCATCAGGCTATTGTTTTGCTACAGCCTTAGCCAAGGCTATAAAACCACATAAAATAGGTAACTGCTTCCATTGTAAAAAACCTGGTCATATGAAAAGAGAGTGTTAGAAATTAAAAGCTGATCAAGGTGCTATTCCTAAGACAGATCCCTTGCTGGGAGAAATAAGACTCCTCATGGACCTTGCCGACGGTGCAAAAAGGGGTTTCATTGGACTAATCAATGCAGATCTAAAACAGACAAAATGGGCAACCCGATACCAAGAAAACTATCTTGCGGGCCTAAATCCTCGGGGCCCAGGAACAATACCAGGAGCTCCTGCCCTCCCACTTACCCCAACCCTGTTCCCTCCCAACAACAGTTACCAGTCAATGCCTCATTAAAAAGACCTCAAATAATGATTTCAGATTAACGGTCTGCTACTTCAAAAAATGCTGCTGCTGATTTGCCACTAGCTAAAAATGTTCTTTTGTCACCAGGAGGAGGCATTTACAAATTAAAAACAAATGTGTTTAGACCACTGCCTAAAGGCAGTTTTGACTTGATATTAGGCCATAGCAGTGCGGCTTTGAAAGGTTTAACCATAATCCCTGGGGTAATAGACTCTGACCATGTTAAAAAAAATTTTTTTTAAATTGTGGTTTCTACTTCTAACACACTTTCATTATTAGCTAGAAAACATATTGCTCAAATACTTCTCCTACCTTAATTACCCCTTCTTGGCTCTTCCTAATAAACAAACAAAAAGATTTAGAAGTTCTGGACGACATATATTTTGAAAAATGCTTATCAAAAATTCTCGCCCTGTTCTCTCCTTGATTATACAAAAAGAAAAAAAAAAAACTTTTGAGAGACTAATAGACACAGGGGCAAAATATTTCGTTCATTTCTTCTCAACAATGGCCCCAAGATTGGGAAAAAAAAAAAAAAAAAAGCCCTCTAATGCTGACAGGACTGGGCTCCATTTCAGATGTCTGGAAGAGTACCCATCCTTTGCAATGCCAATTTCATAATGGAAGATCAGTATTTGTTACCTTTTACATTGTAAACATACCTATTAATATATGGGGAAGAGATCTTCTCTCTCCTTTGGGGGCTTCTGTAACCATTCCATTGGAAAACTAATAGCCACTGCTCAAATTCCTCAAACACTCTCTTTAAAATGGTTAACTAATACTCCAAAATGGGTTGAGCAGTGGCCATTACCACAAATAAAGCTCAAGACATTAGAACAATTAGTACAAGAACAACTCCAACTTGGTCATATAGAGCCTTCTACTTCCCCTTGGAATTCTCCTGTTTTTGTTATTAAAAAAAATCTGGAAAATGGAAAATGTTAACTGATTTAAGAGAAGTTAATAAATGTATTGAACCTATGGGAACATTACAATTGGAACTCCCCTCTCCAGCTCTTATTCCTCAAAATTGGTCCTTAATGGTGCTAGATCTTAAAGACTGTTTTTTTTTTTTTTTGTTCATTTGTTTTTTACCATTCCCCTACAATTGCAAGATAGAGATAAATTTGCTTTTACAGTTCCTGTTCTTAATCATGCTCAGCCTGTTAAGTATTATCAGTGGACAGTCATACCACAGGAAATGACAAATAGTCCTACCTTATGCCAAAAATTCGTAGCCCGCTCTCTACAATCTCTTCATCAAGAATATCCCAATTATATTCTATATCATTATATGGATGATCTTCTATTAGCAGCTCCTAGTATTGCTGAACGTGATACATTCTTTTTAAAAGTACAGGAGGCTTTAAGACTATACAATTTGCAAATAGCCCTGGAAGAAATTCAAAAAGACTTTCCTATTTCCTATTTAGGGACAATATTAGAACAACATAAAATAAGGCCCCCAAAGTTGCAAATTAGAAGAGATCATCTCAAAACCTTAAATGACTTTCAAAAGTTATTGGGAGATATTAATTGGCTACGCCTGGTACTTGGAATTCCTACTTATCAATTATGACATTTGTTTTCTACTTTAGAGGGAGAAACAGCTCTGGATAGCCCCCGGACCTTAACCCCATTGGCTTTACAGAAACTTCAATTTGTTGAGCAACGATTAAATAAAGGCTTTCTGACTTACTTACATACATCTCAAACTATTTGGTTTATAATATTTCATACCCCTTATTCTCCATCTGGTGTAATTGCTAAAAAAAAAATAATAATAAAATGTTTTTTTTTAACCTAACAGTTTTTCTAAAAAATTGACTACATATATGGATAAATTAGCCTTCCTTATACAAAAAGGTCGCCATTGTACTTTACAATTATCAAGATGTAAACCCTATCAGATTGTTACTCAGTTAACCACTGTTCAAATCTCGATGTTTACAATTTAATGAAAACTGGCAAATTTCTCTTGCCTCATATCCTGGTTCATTTTCTAATCACTATCTGCCATCTAAATTGATTGATTTTCTCCAGACTAACTCTATGATATCTCAATCCCCAATTTCAGATATTCCAGTTAAGAGACTGACTATTTTTACAGATGCCAATAAAAATACTGCTAGATATTAGACCCCCAAAAGTTCCAAGGTTCTCCCCCACTCATTTTCTTCTGTACAGTCCACTAAATTGTAGACTATCTATTTAGTTTTGCAAGATTTTCCCCAACTTCCTGTTTTCCCCAACTTCCTGTTAACATTGTTTCAGATTCTTGATACGCTGTTCTCTCTTGTTACAGCTTCCCCATGTCTCCCTTCGAATGACCCTTAAAACTGCTATTGATAAATTGTTTTACCAAGTACAACAATTGCTCTTACAACGTTCAGAGCTAATTTCATTTACTCACATCCATACACATTCTGCCCTTCCTGGACCCTTATCATTCAAAAATGCTACAGTTGATGCCTTACTTTATCCTATAAAAGCAACAAAACAAAAACATCTCTTACAACATACCAACTCCATAGGGTTACAAAAATCTCATGCTATTACTCAAAAACAAGCTCAAAATATTGTTTGTTCTTGTTCCATATGTGCAACCTTTGCTTTGCCACTTACCCCACCAGGTGTCAATGTAAAAAGACTACAAACAAATCAGATATGACAAATGGATGTAATTTACATTTCTTCTTTCAGACAACAAAAATGTGCATGTACATCATACGATAGACACTTACACACATTTTCAATGGGCCACTACATTACATTCTAAAAAGGCTGATGCTGTTATTACTCATTTGTTATCTTGTTTTGCAGTTATGGGATTACCAATTAAGTTAAAAACTGATAATACACCTGCCTACCAATCTGCAAAATTAGCTCACTTTTTATCTCAATACCATATAACTCATACTTTTGATATTCCTTGTAATAGTCAAGGGCAAGCTATCATTAAAAGAACTAATCATACCTTGTGTAAATATCTTAAAATAAAATTAAAAAGGGGGAACAGGAGAGATTTATGAAACTTAAAGACATTCTGAATAAAACCTTACTTACCCTAAATTTTTGAATGTTTGGAGCAGGGGAAATCTATCAGCAGCAGAGTTGCATTTTCAAGGGAAGAAGAGGGTAAGAAGATCTTGAATACGCCTATTTGGTATAAAGATAAAGAGAAAGGTTGGATCCCAGCATCATTAATATATTTGGGACGAGGGTATGCTTTCATTTCTGTTAATAATTACAGGTTTTGGACCCCAGTGAGATTGATTAAAATCAACAACAGCTGATCCCTTGGTTCAAAAATTCGAAGAGCTTGCTATGCAGAGAAGCTCTACTTTCCGTACAAGGGAAGCAACACCTCTTACATGGGGTCAAATGAAAAAGTTGACCCAGGAAGCAGAGAAGACGTTAATGAAGGCAGGGTAACCTTTGACTCCTACCAATCTTTTGCTTGCCATGATGATGGTGGTGACATGTCAGGTAATTGGTGTATCGGCAAATAATCATACATATTGGGCATATACACCTAATCCCCCATTAGTAAAAGCAGGTTCTTGGGGGGAACCAGAAGTGCAGGTATTTACTAATGAGACTGCCTTCTTTCCCCTGCCAGCTTGCGGGGGAATAGAACAACTTCTCATCATAAACAACAATATAATATTAGTAACTTGACCATTGCAGTGGAAGATATTCCTTTATGCATAGGAGGACACCTCTTTTGTCTGTCCACCAAGGAACATTCTCATAATTCCTATTATGCATGGGGGGTAAAGTATAAAAACTACCATTTTGCTACTTTTACTGTGCTTGTTTCCACCAGGGGATTTGACACCTCGACAAAATCGTCAGACATTCATAATGGAAAACACATGTCGCTATGTCCTATTAACTTTTTTGTTCCTTCTCTAGAATCTTTGGAATGGAAATGTTGCAGAGGTCATTGACCCTTTAAAGTCATGAATTATTCGGAGTCTATCATTGTAGATTGGAGTCCAGATCATGGGCAATTCTTAGAAAAATGGTCAAATAAATCTCTTAGGTGGCATCGTGCAAACGGCACTTTGATGGGCAATGGTAATGAAACAGTTAAATGGCAGCAATTTGCACTTGTCCCTCCTAAATTACAATTGCAAGTATATCCACACATTCAAGGAGATATTTGGAAACTATGGGAAGTTTCTGGTAATCTCACTATCTGGTCAGGAAACTATAGTTTGGGTAGTGGTGACTCTTCAGGTCCATTCCATGGTAAGTTACATGTAAGGGAGAGGGTGGGTTGGTTTGGGAGAATGGCATTGAAGCATATATACTATCATGTAAGAAATGAAGCGCCAGTCTATGCTCAATACAGGATACAGAATCCTTGGGGCTGGCACACGGGATGATCCAGGGAGATGATATGGGGTGGGAGGTGGGAAGGGGCTTCGGCATTGGGAGATCGGGTACACCTGTGGCCAATTCATGTCAATGTATGGCAAAACAAATACAGTATTGTGATGTAGGGAAATAATAATAATAACAAATAAAAATTTAAAAAGTTACATGTTAATAAATCTTTTTTTCATGTTAATAAATCTTATTCTGCAATGGCATGTGTAAAATATCCTTTTGCATTGTTATATGGAAATTGGACTTGGAATGATACTGTGGGGTCTGTGTCATGTGATTATTGTAACCTAACTCAATGTGTAAATCAGTCTTGGTGAAAAAAGTTTGAAAGACGAGCCTATAACTCAAATTTCTCATTAGTAATTGTTAAGGCTGGGACAAAAGTATGGTTGCCTATAAATCTGACTCAGCCGTGGTCAGATTATTTTTTGCTCTTTCTCATCTAGTAGCCGCTGTACAGACTTGGCTACACAGATCTCGATCTATGCTTGGTGTGGTCATTGCTTCGATTCTAGCAGTCGCGTCAGTAACTTCAACCGCAGAGGTAACAGGTCTTGCGTTACACCAAGAAATTCAAACAGCTGATTTTGTTTGGGACTGCCATAAAGACTCTCATTTGTTATGGCAACAACAGCGAGATTTAGATGCACAACTTGCTACCGATGTGCTCAATCTTCAACACACCGTTTCCTGGCTTGGAGATCAATTAACTGTTTTATCTACACAAAGTATATTAAAATGTGATTAAAATTATTCTCAATTTTGTATAACACCTATACCATTTAACATGAGTAAGGAATGGGAAAAAGTAAAACGATCTTTGACTGGAAATCAAAATCTCACTACAAAAATTATGGACCTAGAACAACAAATTTTGTCTACTTTTAGCAAGACTTTGCCTGACATTGTGGGATCTGATTTGTTAAAAAGTCTTCAAGAAAGATTAAATAACTTAAATCCATTAGGGCATGTATCCACACTATTTGGGACTACCTTTGGGAACACTGTGTTTATATTACTTTTATGTTGTTTTGCTATTCTAGTCTTAGAACGATGGCAAAAAGGAAAACAACTAAAATGCAAAGCAAAAAAGATCCAGACCATGCTACAATTTGTTAAAGCAAACTGAGACATATAAATAAAAAAAGTTCTAGATGTCCATCATCTAGAGAGATTCCGCCTGGCCCCCAAGAGGTGGCTGGATAGCCAATGATGGGTAAGACCCTCAGAGGAGGGCAACCTAAGACAGGCACAGCCGCGAGAGGGGCTGGCGAGGCTGGAGGTTGGCTGCCTACAGCTTTACGCCTTGCTCTACAAAACATCAATAAAAATGTCTTGAGGGCTTAAATAAAATAAAAAATGGGGAGATGAAGTGTTAATGTGGCCACAATAGGGAAAATGGAGATATGCATGCAAACGGGTCTCTCTGCTCAAGGCTGAACGTGCTGGCAAGTGAGGCATTCTGCCAAGGAGTCTGGACACAGCCTTAGTTTAATGGTCCCTGGCTAACGAGGGAGCATTCCTTTCTTTTGATAAAAGGACAGAAGAGTGCTCTGGACAGACCTTGCAGTAAACAGAGGTTTCAGTCCCCTTGTTGTATGATAACATGTATGCACCTGCACTGGACTGAAAAGGCTTACTCATGCAGTCTGGAATTCTGCCTAGGGGGCTATATAATAATAAACCACAATTATTTGGGCAGTCTCTTCCTCTGGTCAGAGTCTGTGTGTGTCTTCTGTACGTCTCGTATGTCTTGTGTGTTTTATGTCATTTCACTTGTAATCTCCAGTAATCAACAATTGAGTTAGACTAGGCTGTGGTCCATGTGATCAGTTTGGTTAGTTTTCTGTGCAGCTGCTTCTCCAGCCTTCATAAGTAAATTAATAGTGAATTATAAAGTATCTATTAACAACAAAAAGAATGCAAACCTAATATATTAATAATCTTTCTGGAATTACTAATTAAAGTTTCTTATATATGTCATTTTAGTTAATTTCCTGAAATATCTGAACACTTATTGAAAGTTTCCCATTAAAGTTTTAGTTTCCAAATACTATTTCTTAAGTAAATTTTCTTAGAATAATGTTTCCAAAGTATTCAGCAAAAAGCTCAAAAACCAAAACAAAGTGACGGAAACATTTTAAAAAATTTTTCATGTTAAATTATAGTTGATTTAAAATGTTGTTTCAGTTTCAGGTATATCACAAAGTGATTCAGTTATCCATATACATATTTGCTTCCCATATATGTTCTTATAGAATGTTGAATACAGTTCTCTGTTCTATATAGTAAATAGGTCCTATTGATTTCCTATTTTGTATATAGTATAGTGTAAATGTTAATCTCAACTTTTCCCTTTTAGTAACCATAAGTTTTGTTTTCTAAGACTGTGAATTTATTTCTGCTTTGTGAACAAGTTCATTAATATCATTTTTGATAGTTGCTTTTCTCTGACATACTATGATCATCTTTAGTTACATCCTTGTTGCAGCAAATTGAATTGTTTCATTCTTTTTTATGGCAGGGCATTATTCTACTGTGTATGTGTACCATATCTTTATCAATTCATGTGTCTATGGGAATTTAGATTCGGTCAATGTCTTGGCTATTGTAAAAAAAAAAATGCTGTTATGCATATAGGAGTGCATGTATTTTTTGAAGTATGTTTTTCTCCAGATATATATCCAGAAATGGGATTGATGGATCATGTAGTACCTTTTTTCTTTTTTATTCAGTTTTTTAGAAACTTCCCCACTATTCTCCATTGTGGCCATACTAGTTTATATTCCCACCAATAGTATAGGAGGTTCCCTTTTCTCTACACTCTCACCAGCATATATTGTTGGTCTACTTTTTGAAGATGGCCATTCTCATCAGTTATGACCAAACTACACAGCATATTCAAAAGCAGAGAGATTCCTTTATCAACAAAGATCCATCCAGTCAAGGCTATGGTTTTTCCAGTAGTCATGTATGGATGTGAGAGTTGGACTATATAGAAAGCTGAGCACTGAAGAATTGATGCTTTTGAACTGTGATGTTGGAGAAGACTTCTGAGAGTCCCTTGGACTGCGAGGAGATCCAACCAGTCTATCCTAAAGGAGATCAGTCCTGGGTGTTTATTGGAAAGACTGATGTTGACTGAAACTCCAAAACTTTGACCCCCTGATGTGAAGAATTAACTCATTTGAAAAGACCCTGATGCTGGGAAAGACTGAGGGCAGGAGGAGAAGGGGACAACAGAAGATGAGATGGTTGGATGGCATCACTGACTCAATGGACATGAGTTTGGGTAGACTCCGGGAGTTGGTGATGGACAGGGAGGCCTGCTGTCCCTCAGTTTATGGGGTTGCAAAGAGTCCGACATGACTGAGTGACTGAACTGAACTGAACTGATTCTCATCAGTGTGAGCTGATATCCCATTGTAGTTTCGATCTGTATTTATTTAATGACAGTGGTGAACATCTTTTCTTGTGCTTTTTGACCAGCCATATATATGTCTTCTTTGAAGAGATATCTATTTAGGTCTGCCTATTTTTTCATTGGATTCTCTGTTTTTTTATATTGAGCTGCATGAGCTGTTTGTATATTTTGGAGATTAACCCCTTGTCAGTTTCATGGCTTGCAAATAATTTCTCCCATTCTCTGGGCTGTCTGTTTTACTTATTTTTTATTTCCTTGTGTGTGTGTGTGTGTGTGTGTGTGTGTGTGTGTAGAAGCTTTTAAATTTAATTAGATCTCATTTATTTGTTTTTACTTTCATTTTCATTACTCTGGGAGTTGTACCCAAAAAACTTTTTCTGATATTTATGTCAGTGTTCTATGTTCTCCTCAAACAACTTTATATTATCCAGCATTACATTTAGGTCTTTAATATGTTTTGAGTTTATTTTTGTTTATGGTATTAAGGAGTGTGCTGATTTCATTCTTTTACACGTAGCTGTTCAGTTTTCTTAGCATCACTTATTGGAGAGACTGTCTTTTCTCCATTGTCTATTCTTGTCTTTTTTATCATAGATTAATTAACCATAGGTGTGTGGTTTATTTATGGACTTTCTATTCTTCTCCACTGATCTATAATTCTATCTTTGTGCCAGTTGCATAATGTTTTGATTAATGTAGCTGAATAGTATATTCTGAAGTCAGGGTGCCTGATTCCTTCAGCTCCATTGTTCTTTTCTTAAGATGGATTTGTCTGTTTGGAGTCCTTTATGATTCCATACAGATTTTAAGTTTTTTTTTTGTTCTAAATCTGCAAGAATCTCGGAGTATGTGTTTAAAATGAATATTTTTAAGTCCTAATATAGGTCAGGTGAATCATGAACTTCTTTTTTTTTTTTTTTTTTTAAGGAACTTCTTATAACTAGTACTACCTTAATAAGATTTGTGATCTCACTGTGTTGCCGTTTACAATGATTGCATTCCAATCTTTCTAGAAATGTAGGATGCTTAACGAGGAATTAAAGGTGATGACATTAGATGTGCCCATTTAAATGACTCTTGAGAGTCCCTTGGACTGCAAGGAGATCAAACCAGTCAATCATAAAGGAAGTCAGTCCTGAATATTCATTGGAAGGACTGATACTGAAGCTTAAGCTCTAATACTTTGGCATCCTGATGTGAATAACTGACTCATTGGAAAAGACCCTGATGCTGGAAAAGATTGAAGGCAGGAAGAGATGGGCATGACAGATGATGAGATGGTTGGATGGCATCACTGACTCAAAGGGCATGAGTTTGAACAAGCTCTGGGAGTTGGTAATGGAATATGCCAGGGAAGCCTGGCATGCTGCTGTCCATAGGGTCGCAAAGAGTCAGATGCGACTGAGCTACTCAATTGAACTGATTTAAAGTGAGTAGGAGTCCGTGAGCTGTACAGTCTTCAGTGTGTTTCATATGTAGATCAATTTTTTTTTAACAACTGAATTGCAGATATAATAATCCATGGATGCAGATTGTGAAAGGCCTTTTTAGCAATTTAAACAATAAAGTAATAGCCTTCAATTAAAATAAATTTAAATTAAAAAAAATAGAATTTACTCCTCGAGAAAGTCAAATATTTAAGTCCATTATTGATTTGGTTTTTCTGTAACAATATGTGCACATAATATTTGTACCATTAAGAGACATCTGATAAAGTTCCCTGTTTTCAATTGTAGGTTATATGGGGTGTGTCTTTTGGAATTTTCATTGGATTGAAATAAAAGGAAAGATCAGAGAACAATGTAAATGGAGATCCTTGAGAGAACTGACATCCATATTGGGCTTCTTGATTCTGAGGCATTCCGTGCATACACTTTCGGTGGTGGTTTTTAACCAGAAAGATGACTCTTCTCCAGGCACAGCCCTTACCCATGGAAGGTAATCGGAGCTAATTGTGGCCCCAGAATCCTTTGCTTTGAGGAACACTTTGGTTTTTATTACCATGTGGCTTTTTCTTTTAATAACATCAGATTTTTAAGATGATGTTATTTTAGCTCCTGTATGTCTCCTTTAGCAATTGAATTCAGACATCTTTAAAGCAAGTCTGAATTTATAAAGGGAATAGCATTTCTGTATGTGTGGGTTTTAATTTGGGCTTCAGAATATACACTTACAATATTACATTTACAAAAAGTAAAATTAAAATGTGTTTTATTTGAAAATCAATAGAAATTCAACCATAGAGTTCAAATTATATGGTATGGTGAAAACTTGGAGG
>SJYF01000283.1:211088-222108 GCA_006410515.1 Procapra przewalskii
AGCTCAGTATTGAAAGGGTCATTTTAGACTAATATAAAAGTGTTTAATATTTGAATGATGGGACTAATTATTTTTATTTGAATAAATACAATTTGACCTAACAAAAGACCTTCATTACAAGATGTGGAAAAGAGTTATATTCACATTAGCATTTCATTTCTTATCCCTTTTACATTCTTTCATTAAAAATACAAAGTTCCTGTGCACAGCAGATTTTACATTAAAGCAATTCCAGGTTTNNNCAATTCCAGGTTTTAAAAATATTTATTTTACAAAATTTATTTCTGAAATATATTTACTGAGTATGTCTTCTAGTTTCCTTTTCCTGGGTAGGTGCACTGGAGGCTCTGCATAAAGAAGAGATAGGAGGTATGAAGAAAGACAAAAGTTTGTCTCATTTGACAGCATTAAATAGTACATATCAGAATAATGCATTAGCTCAAATATAGCACCTTCCCTCCAAAAAATGTTACATGTTGGAAACTTTGTTATGTTAGAGTTTGTCTGTGACAGAGTTACATATAGATTTAAATAGGATGAATCTTAAAATTGAAAAGTGAATCTGAGTTTGTAAATAATTATCCATACTATCTTTTAGAAAATTTGCACTTAGAAAATATATTTTTTTAATCTATATGTTAATATAAAAGTGCTGATGGAGTAGAAGACAAACCAAGAAGACTTTGCTTAGAGTGCTTTTCATGTTTTCTTTGCTTCCCCCCCCCCCNCCCCCCCCCCCCATTTGCTGTGCTATTCTAATCCTTAACTCCACTATATCTTCTATTTAGCAAAATGGTGACTCATTTACATTTGTGTACTAACTATAAGAAAAATAACTGTAATTGAGCTATCATATTACATAGAAGCTATTTATTCATTTACTTATTATTCAAAAGATAGTTGTAGAGCACTTTAATGAGTCAGATACTCTATCAGTCTCTCAGTAGTGTCCAACATCCAACTATTTGAATCCCCATGGACTGTAGCCCACCAGAATGTAGCTCTTCTGTCCATGGGATTCTCCAGGCAAGAATATTGAGTGGGTTGTCATCACTTACTCCACTGTAGTGGGTTGCCATTCTCTACTCCAAGGAATCTTCCTGATCCAGGGATCAAACCCGAGTCTCATGTCTCCAGCCTTGGCAGGTGTATCCCTTACTACTGGCACCATCTGGGAAAAAAACTGAAGTCTATTATACAGAGTGAAGTAAGTCAGGAAGAGAAAGACAAATACTGCATATTAATGTATATATATGGAATTAAGAAACATGGTACCGAGGATCCTAGATGCAGGGCAGCAAGGGAGACACAGATGTAAAGAATACGCTTTTGGACTCGGTGGGAGAAGGCAAGGGTGGAATGATTTGAGAGAACAGCATTGAAATATATGCATCACCATACGTAAGATAGATTACCAGTGCAAGTTCAGTGCATGAAGCAGGGCACCCAGAGCCAGAGCTTTGGGACAACCTAGATGGATAGGATGCAATGGCACCCCACTCCAGTACTCTTGCCTGGAAAATCCCATGGACAGAGGAGCCTAGTAGGCTGCAGTCTATGGGATTGCGAAGAGTCGGATACGACTGAGTGACTTCACTTTCTCTTTTTACTTTCATGCATTGGAGAAGGAAATGGCAACCCACTCCAGTGTTCTTGCCTGGAGAATCCCAGGGACTGGGAGCCTGATGGGTTGCCATCTATTGAGTTACACAGAGTCAGACACGACTGAAGCGGCTTAGCAGCAGAGGGATAGGATGAGGAGGCAGGTGGGAGGCAGCTTCAGGATGGGGGAACACATGTATGCATATGATCAATTCGTGTTGATGTATGGCAAAAGCCATCAAAACATTGTAAATTAATTATCTTCCAATTAAAATAAACTAATTAACTTAAAATAGTGACTTGAAATACAAAGTTCCTGTCAGGAGCTGACCCACTAATACAGAAAGAGGAGAATATGTTTAGTATGTTAAATTTTAAGTTCTTAACTGCTCTGATTGAGGTATTTGCACAGTATGATGAGAATAAAGGTGACATCAATGTCAAAATGTAGATTTAAGGTAGGATTTAAAGAATAGATGGAAAGTTGATAAAAAGAAGTTTGCTTCAAAGGATGAATGAAGTAAGTCAGATAAATACAGTGGTAGAGAGTCCCATGGATGATGAATGATGAGACCAAGCCAATTTAGTAAGATGCACTGGTATGTGGCATCATAATGTTGAAATTTGGAACTAGGTCAGTAAAACAGGAATGCAAGCTCTGGGTAGGATCTATGAAGCTAAAGAAATTGCTTTATAAAGGCTTTGTTGTTCAGTCATGTCCGATATTTTGTCCCGCCATGGATGGTAGCATGACTGGCATTCCTGCCCACCATTTCCCAGAAATTGCTCAAACTCATGTCCTTTAATTCAGTGATTCAACCCAACCATCTCAACCTCTGTCACTCCCTTCTCCTCTTGTCTTCAGTCTCTCTCAGCATCAAGGTCTTTTCCAATGAGTCACCACTTTCCATCAGATGGCCAGAGTATTGGAGTTTCAGCTTCAGCACTGGTCATTCCAATGAATATTCGAGACTGATTTCCTTTAGGATTAACTGGTTGGATCTCCTTGCTGTCCAAGGAACTCTCAAGAGGCTTTTCCAACACCTCAATTCAAAATCATCAGTTCTTCAGTGCTTGGCCTTCTTTATGGTCTAACACTCACATCCATACATGATTACTGGAAAGACCATAGCTTTGACTGTACAGACTTAGTTGACAAGTGATGTCTCTGCTATTGAATATTCTGTTCAGGCTCGTCATAGCTTTTCTTCCAAGGAGCAAGCGTGTTTTAATTTTATGGCTTCAGTCATCATCTGCATTGATTTTAGAGCCAAAGAGAATATAGTCTGTCACTATTTCCATTTCCCCATCTATATGCCATGAAGTGATGGGACCAGATGCCATGATATTAGTTTTCTGAATGCTGAATTTTAGGCCAGTATTTTCACTCTCCTCTTTCAGTTTCATCAAGAGGCTCCTTAGTTCTTCACTTTCTACCATATAATGGTGGTGTAATCTGCATATCTGAGGTGGCTGATATTTCTCACAGAAATCTTGATTAATGCTTGTACTTCATTGAGCCGGCATTTCATCAAGGTTGTATATTGTTACCCTGCTTATTTAACTTATATGCAAAGTAAGTCATGAGAAATGTGGGACTGGAGGAAGCCAAGCTGTAATCAAGATTGCCGGGAGAAATATCAATAACCTCAGATATGCAGATGACATCACCCTTTTGGCAGAAAGTGAAGAAGAACTAAAGTGCCTTTTGAAAGTGAAAGAGGAGAGTGAAAATGTTGGCTTAAAACTCAATATTCACAAAATGAAAATTATGACATCTGGTCCCATCATTTCATGGCAAATAGATGGGAAAACAATGGAAACAGTGAGGGCCTTTATTTTGAGGGGCTCCAAAATCACTGCAGATAGTGACTGTAGTCATGAAATTAAAAGACACTTGCTCCTTTGAAGAAAAATTATGACCTAGACAGCACGTTAAAGTGCAGAGACCTTACTTTGCCAACAAAGGTCTGTCTAGTCAAAGCTATGGTTTTTCCAGTAGTCATGTATGAATGTGAAAATTGGACTATAAAGAAAGTTGAGTGCTGAAGAATTGATGTTTTTGAACTGTGGTGTTGAAGAAGATTCTTGAGAGTCCTCTGGAGAATAAAGAGATCCAACAAGTTCATCCTAAAAGAAATCAGTCCTGAATATTCATTGGAAGGTCTGATGATGAAACTGAAACACCAATAGTTTGGCCACCTGATGCCAAGAAATGAGTCATTTGAAAAGACCTTGATGCTGGCAAAGATTGAAGGTGAGAGGAGAAGGGGACGACAGAGGATGAGACGGTTGCACAGCATCATCAACTCAATGGACATGAGTTTTGAGTAAGCTCCAGGAGTTGGTGATGGACAGGGAAGCCTGGTGTGCTGCAGTCCGTGGGGTCTCAAAGAGTTGAACACGACTGAGCAACTGAACTGAATTGAAGTGAAACAGGTGACAATATACAGCCTTGACATATTTCTTTCCTAATATAGAACCAGTCTGTTGTTCCATATCCAGTTCTAACTGTAGCTTCTTGACCTGCATACAGGTTTCTCAGGAGGCAGGTAGGATAGTCAGGTATTCCTATTTCATTAAGAATTTCCCACAGTTTGTTGTGGTCCCAACAGTCAAAGGCTTTAGCATAGTCAATGAAGCATGAGTAGATTTTTTTTTTTTCTGGAATTATCTTGCTTTTTCTATGATCCAATGGATGTTGGCCAACAGATGTTGGCAATTCGATCTCTGGATCCTCTGCCTTTTCTAAATCTATCTTGTACATCTGGAAGTTCTCAGTTTACATACTGATGAAGCCTAGCTTGAATGATTTCCAGTATTAATTTGCTAAAATGTGAATTGAGTATGCTTGCTTAGTAGTTTGAACATTCTTTGGTATTAGAATGAAAACTGAATTTTTCCAGTCCTGAGTTTTCCAAATTTGATTGCATATTTAACACATCACTTTAAGAGCATCCTCTCTTAGGATTGGAAATAGCTCAGCTGGTATTCAGTCACCTCCAGTAAAGTTCATAGTGATGCCCTCTTGCCTTCACATTCCAGAATTTCTGGCTCTAGGTGAGTGATCACACCATCATGGTTCAGTTCACTTCAATTCAGTTCAGTTCAGTTGCTCGGTCGTGTCCGACTCTGCGACCGCATGAATCACAGCATGCCAGGCCTCCCTGTCCATCACCAACTCCCTGAGTTCATTCAGACCCATGTCCAAGTCAGTGATGCCATCCAGCCAGCTCATCCTCTGTTGTCCCCTTCTCCTCCTGCCCCCAATCCTTCCCAGCATCAGAGTCTTTTCCAGTGAGTCAACTCTTCGCATGACGTAGCAACAGTACTGGAGTTTCAGCTTTAGCATCATTCCTTCCAAAGAAATCCCAGGGCTGATCTCCTTCAGAATGGACTGGTTGGATCTCCTTACAGTACAAGGGATTCTCAAGAGTCTTCTCTGATATCACAGATCAAAAGCATCAGTTCTTTAGCACTCAGTTTTCTTCATAATCCAACTCTCACATCCATACATGACCACTGGAAAAACCGTAGCCTTTACTAGATGGAACTTTGTTAGCAAAGTAATGTTTCTGCTTTTGAATATGCTGTCTATGTTGGTCATAACTTTCCTTCCAAGGACTAAGTGTCTTTTAATTTCATGGCTTCAGTCACTAACTGCAGTAATTCTTGAGCCCCCCCCCAAAAAAAAAAGTCTGACACTGTTTCCCCATCTGTTTCTCATGAAGTGAATGGACCCGATGCTATGATCTTCATTTTCTGAATGTTGAGCTTTAAGCCTACTTTTTCACTCTCCTCTTTCACTTTCATCAAGAGGCTTTTTAGTTCCTCTTCACTTTCTGCCATAAGGGTGGTGTCTTAGGCATATTTGAGGTTATTGATATTTCTCCCAGTAATCTGGATTCCAGCTTGTGCTTCTTCCAGCCCAGCGTTTCTCATGATGTACTCTGCATAGAAGTTAAATAAGCAGGGTGACATAGACAGCCTTGACGTACTCCTTTTCCTATTTGGAACCACTCTGTTGTTCCATGTCCAGTTCTAACTGCTGCTTCCTGACTCTCATAGAGGTTTCTCAAGAGGCAGGTCAGGTGGTCTGATATTCCCATCTCTTGAAGAATTTTCCACAGTTTATTGTGATCCATACAGTCAAAGGCTTTGGCATAGTCAATAAAGCAGAAATAGATGTTTTTCTGGAACTCTCTTGCTTTTTTAATGATCCAGTGGATGTTGGCAATCTGACCTCTTGTTCCTCTGCCTTTTTGAAAGCCAGCTTGAACATATGGAAGTTCACAGTTCATGTATTGCTGAAGACTGTCTTGGAGAATTTTTGAGCATTACTTTACTAGCGTGTGAGATGAGTGCAATTGTGCGGTAGTTTGAGCATTCTTTGGCATTGCCTTTTTTTGGGATTGGAATGAAAACTGACCTTTTCCAGTCCTGTGGTCACTGCTGAGTTTTCCAAATTTGCTGCCTTATTGAGTGCAGCACTTTCACAGTGTCAACTTTTAGTATTTGAAGTAGCTCAACTGGAATTCCATCACCTCCACTAGCTTTGTTCGTGGTGATGCTTTCTAAAGCCCACTTGACTTCACATTCCAGAATATCTGGCTCTAGGTGAGGGATCACACCATCGTGATTATCTGGGTCATGAAGATCTTTTTTGTACAGTTCTGTGTATTCTTGTCACCTCTTCTTGATATCTTCTGCTTCTGTTAGGTTCATACCTTTTCTGCCCTTTATTGAGCCCATCTTTGCATGGAATGTTCCTTTGGTATCTCTAATTTTCTTGAAGAGACCTCGAGTCTTTTCCATTCTGTTGTTTTCCTCTATTTCTTTCCATGGTTATCCAGGTATTAAATTCCTTTTTGTATAGCTCTTCTATGTATTCTTGTGAACTCTCCTTAATATCTTCTTTCTCTATAGCTTCATATCATTTCTGTCCTTTATTATGTTCATCTCTGCATGAAATTTTCCTTTCGTATTTCTGATTTTCTTGAAGAGATCCCTAGTCTTTCCCATTCTATTGTTTTCCTATATTTCTTTCCTGATTTCTTTTTATAGCAGTACCTCTAATGCCATGATATGCATAGACAGAGGAAAGTTCTGGGGTGGGGGTAAGAATGGTGACATAAATATACAGCTCCAGAGAGATACCAAGTACAGTATCTCAGAAAAAAATGCAATACACTTCTAGCCTAAAATATTGACTTTATAATAATACGGCCACAGTTCAGTTCAGTTCAGTTGCTCAGTCATGTCCAACTCTTTGAAACCCCATGAACCTTAGCAAGCCAGGCCTCCCTATCCATCAACCAACTCCCAGAGTTAACCCAAACCCATGTCCATCAAGTCGATATTGTCATCCAACCATCTCATTCTCTGTCGTCCCCTTCTTCTCCTGCCCTCAATCTTTCTCAGAATCAGGGTCTTTTCAAATGAGTCAGCTCTTCACATTAGGTGGCCAAAGTTTTTGGAGTTTCAGCTTGTCCTTCCAATGGACACCCAGGACTGATCTCCTTTAGGATGGACTGACCGGATATCCTTGCAGTCCAAGGGACTCTCAAGAGTCCTCTCTAACACCATAGTTCAAAAGCATCAATTCTTTGGCACTCAACTTTCTTTATAGTCCAACTCTGACATCCATCCATGACTACTGGAAAAACCATAGCCTTGACTAGATGGACTTTTGTTGACAAAGTAATGTCTCAGTTTTTTTTTAAAATATAAATTTATTTTAATTGGAGGCTAATTACTTTACAATATTGTATTGGTTTTGCCAATGTCTCTGCTTTTTAACATGCTGTCTAGGTTAGTCACAACTTTCCTTTCAAGGAGTAAGTGTTTTCTAATTTCATGGCTGCAATCAAAATCTTCAGTGATTTTGGAGCCCTCCAAAATAAAGCCAGCTGATGTTTCCACTGTTTACACATCTGTTTGCCATGAAGTGATGGGACCAAATGCTATGATCTTAGTTTTCTGAATGTTGAGCTTTAAGCCAACTTTTTCACTCTCCTCTTGCACTTTAATCAAGAGGCTCTTTAGTTCTTCTTCACTTTCTGCCATAAGGGTGGCATCATCTGCATATCTGAGGTTATTGATATTCCTGCTAGCAGTCTTGATTCCAGCTTGTGCTTCTTCCAGCCCAACCTTTCCTTATGATGTACTCTATATAAGTGCAATAAGCACGGTGACAATATACAGACTTGACGTACTCCTTTTCCTATTTGGAACCAGTCTGTTGTTCCATGTCCAGTTCTAACTGTTGCTTTCTGACCTGCATACAGGTTTCTCAAGAGTCAGGCCAGGTGGTCTGGTATTCCCATCTCCTTCAGAATTTTCCACAGTTTATTGCGATCCACACAGTCAAACCCTTTGGCATAGTCAATAAAACAGAATTAAATGTTTTTCTGGAACTCTCTTGTGCCAATACCAAGCTATTTTCATTACTATAACTTCATGTGAGTGTTAAGCCAGACTTTTCACTCTTCTCTTAGCAAGAGAGGAAGTGAAGTCACTTAGTCATTTCTGACTCTTTGAGACCCCATTGACTGTAGCCCACCAGGCTCCTCCATCCATGGAATTTTTTGAAGCAAGAGTACTGGAGTGGGTTGCCAATAACTTCACTGTATTGTCTGTAGGAGTGTTATACCTCCAGATTTGTTCTTTTACCTCAGGATTGCTTTGGCAATTTGGGGTCTTTTATGATTCCATGTGAATTTTATTATCTTTATTGGGTAATTTGATAGGATCACATAAAGTATTTAGATTGCTAAATATATTTTCTTAAAAGCTTATTACTGCACAGGGATGATCCAGAGAGAAGGTATGGGGAGGGAGGTGGGAGGGGGGTTCAGGATTGGGAACTCATGTACACCTGTGGTGGATTCATGTCAATGTATGGCAAAACAAATACAGTATTGTAAAGTAAAATAAAGTAAAAATAAAATAAAATAAAGCTTATTAATGGATTCATTCAATAAGTTATAACATTTTAATATTAACTTTGTACATGCACATAATACATTTTGTACACACACATACACATTGAGGGGGAAAATACCTCTGTCTTATTGTACAAACAGTATTTTACAAATTTTCTTATAAGGTATACTGCTGCTGCTGCTGCTGCTGCTAAGTCACTTCAGTCATGTCCGACTCTCAGTGACCCCATAGACCACAGCTCATCAGGCTGCCCCATCCCTGGGATTCTCCAGGCAAGAACATGAGTGGGCTGCCATTTCCTTCTCCAATGCAAGAAAGTGAAAAGTGAAAGTGAAGTCACTCTATGAATTTCCAAATGTAGGTGATTATTTTCTGTTTTAAATTTATATTCTACATACTTGCTTTCTTATTACAGAAAATAATTTGAATAATTATTGCTTTTTACCTGTTTACGGTGGTCTATGCTCTGTAACTAATAACAGAAATTTTTATTTTACTTTTGCAAGTGAATAAACATTGGACAAATTTTGAAATTTCTCTAAATTATCACATAACTTGTTGCTTTTTATTACACTAATAAAACATTTAAACAGATTTTAAATACAACAGTTTCTTTGTTATCTTCTTAGTTGCTTTGTCATGTGTTACTATAAAGAAAGGTGAGTGTCACAGAATTGATGCTTTTGAACTGTAGTGTTGGAGAAGACTCTTGAGAGCCCCTTGGACTGCAAGGAGAGCCAACAAGTCCATCCTAAAAGAGATCAGTCTTGGGTGTTCATTGAAAGGACTAATGTTGAAGCTGAAACTTGGAAACTTTGGCCAACTGATGCGAAGAGCTGACTCACTAGAAAAGACCCTGATGCTGGGAAAGATTGAGGGCAGGAGAAGGGGATGACAGATGATGAGATGGTTGGATGGCATCACCAACTCAATGGACTTGGGTTTGGGTAGACTCCAGGAGTTGGTAATGGACAGGGAGGCCTGGCGTGCTGTGGTTCATGGGGTTGCAAAGTGTCAGACACAACTGAGCTACTGAATTGAACTGAATGTATTTGACACAATATAGATGACTAGGCAGTGTGAGAGAGAAATCGGATGGCCCAACAAAGACAGGTTGAGCTAATTAAATGCCATGAAATATTTATAAGAAGTGACTGACTTGAGCTCTCTAGGGTACTTTTATAATGATGCAGATGGATCATGAGGCCAGGTAGTCATACAGAAGAAGAAATAATTTCATGGAAAAAGTTTCATTGGTTTAATGACTCAGTTCAGTTCCATTGCTCAGTCATGTTCAACTCTTTGTGACCCCATGTTCTGCAGCAGTCCAGGATTCCCTGTCCATCACTAATTCTGAAGCTTTCTCAAATTCATGTCCATCGAGTCTGTGATGCCATTCAACCATCTCATCCTCTGTAATCCCCTTCTGCTGCTTTCAATCTAGCCCAGCATCAGGGTCTTTTCCAGTGAGTTAGTTCTTTGCATCAGGTGGCCAAAGTATTGAAATTTCAGCTTCAGTATCAGTCCTTCCAATGAACATTCAAGACTGACTTCCTTTAAGATGGACTGGTTGGATCTCCTTGCAGTCCAAGGGTCCCTCCAGAGTCTTCTCCAACACCACAGTACAAAAGCATAAGTTCTTCAGTGCTCAGCTTTCTTAATAGTCCAACTCTCACAAACATAAATAACTACTAGAAAAACCATAGATTTGACTATATGGACCTTTGTTGGCAAAGTATTGTCTCTGCTTTTTTTGGTTATATCTTGTCTGATAAATATTTTGGCTTGAAAATTGTATAAAATGCTCTTCCTTTTGTTCAAATCTCTAGATAATGTTCAGTGGGATATTTTCCACTTTGAGAATGAATTTAAATCTTTTCACAATATTATTAAAATATATATGTATGTGGTCATACTAGAACTTCTGTTTTTATATTTATGACTAGTTTTTAAGCCTCCAGGGAAGCTTAGAATAATATAATCATACTCTTTTATTTTTAAAATAAGAAACATGACACCTAAAATTTTAAGTCATTTTCTCAAGATAAGACATAATAAAAAGAAAAATAAGAATTCACCTTCTATCCACTGACTACAGTTATGTTTTACAGCATTGGAGGGATTTTGAAATATAGATAGACATGGTAGGCTCTTTTATTTGATTATTCCATGACCCTGTTACCAAGTGTTTTCCTTTTGGGGGACTGAATTATCAATAGTGTGTCTGATTTCTAAAATTAAATAGGTATATCAGTGTCCTGAGTAATGTAATATATAACTTTATATAAATATCAGACCACAATATCCATTTATACCAGGAGAGTAATGAAAGAATCCTCCTGAATAAGATTGTGTATTATTCAATTTTAATATTTCCAAGATTTTAAGTGGTATAAACTAATACTTGTTATTCTTTTGCTGTAAGTTTTTACCTTGGAGAATATGTTTTCAAAATCTAACAGACAGTGAATTA
>SJYF01000283.1:232177-242803 GCA_006410515.1 Procapra przewalskii
ATTGTAATGAAGGAGGAAATGGGACAAGAGAAGCTAGAGATGACAATCTCAGGGAGACAAAAATGAAAAACAGACAACAGTTATATCTTCACTTAAGATTTGATTACATTTGCTAACATTTTTGGTAATTTATTTTCATTTAAATCAAGAATTATTTGCTTATTTGTATTTTTTTCTTTTATATAACATTTTCTCAAACTCTCCTTTCTAAGCATGTTATTTTTTCCTTGGCTACTTTTGAGGAAGAACTTTTTCTTCAAGTACATTAACACAGCTGCTTCTCTTTGTATTGTTGTTTAGTCATCTCTGACCTTTGCAACTCTGCAGACTATAGAGTGCTAGGTTCTTCTGTCCATGAGATTCCCCAGGCTAGAATACTGAAGTGAGTTGCCATTTCCTTTTCCAGGGGGTCTTCTTGACCCAAGGATCAAATTTTAATCACCTGCTTGGCAGGCAGATTCTTTACCACTGAGCCACTGCTGCTGCTGCTGCTAAGTCACTTCAGTCATACCCAACCCTGTGCGACCCCAGAGATGGCAGCCCACCAGGCTCCGCCATCCCTGGGATTCTCCAGGTAAGAACACTGGAGTGGGTTGCCATTTCCTTCTCCAACTGAGCCACTAGGTAAACCCATTCTCTTCATACATTTTTTTTAAACAACTTTTGTATTATCTCCCTAATGTAAATTCTGGAAACTCTTTCATTTCCTTTCTGTTGATACATACTATAAAATTCCAGTTACTGCTAGAAAATTCTCTCATAACCCACATATTCTAAATATCTTTTTCCTTGATTCATTTTTCAAGTTTTCATTATATCACAAAAGTAACATAACAAAAATAAGCTATTTAATTTATGAAATATGTATATATATATAAATGCTGTGTTCACTCTTAAAAAAAAAAAAAAAAAAAACCTCTTCAAGAGGACTTCCTCTGAAGTTCACTGGTTAAGCCTCCACTCTTTCACTTCAGGGAGCATGACTTCCATCTCTGGTCAGTCCCGCATTCTGCAAGGCCTGACCAAAAAACAAACAAAAAAATAAAAACCTCTTGAAATTGGAGTATTCCAAACTAAATTTGTGGAGAAGGCAATGGCACCTCACTCCAGTACTCTTGCCTGGAAAATCCTATGGACGGAAGGGCCTGGAAGGCTGCAGTCCATGGGGTTGCTGAGAGTCAGATACGACTGAGCAACTTCACTCACTCTTCACTTTCACGCATTGGAGAAGGAAATGGCAACCCATTCCAGTATTTCAGTGTTCTTGCTTGGAGAATCCCAGGGATGGGGGAGTCTGGTGGGCTGCTGTCGATGGGGTCGCACATAGTCAGACACTACTGAAATGACTTAGCAGCAGCAGCAGCAATCTAAATTTGCAAAGTTGTTTGAAGGTTAGTATGGATATTCTTTTCTAGTGACTCCTAAAGTTCATAATAAAGTGATCTACTGAATCACAGGTATTGAGTAGAAATATGCAAATCTCTTTAGGGGGTATCCATTTATAATTGGTGTAGGAGGAAGGAGATAAAATGCTAAAAACAAAAAGGGAAAGTCTTCCTCACTCTACATATCTTTTGCAGTTTGGTTAGGAGGTTCAATCAGTGGTCACCTATCTTCATGATATGGACTAATGGGATACACAAGATTTGGATCATTGCAGAGAATGAGAAAGCATGGTGACTCCTCCCTGGTTCCTAAACCTTCCACCAGAAAGATTCACATTTTCATAGGTATGCACATTTTATTAAATGAAGCAGGTCATAGGTCTATCAAACTTCAATGTGAGAATATAATTCTAATATTTTGGAGATGGTGATTTAAAAATATGTAGTATGTAGCAATTACTTATGACTTTAGAAAGCATCTTAAATATTAAAAATTCCTTGATGTGAGGCTATATAATTATATGTCTAAGAAGTTTTTTTCTCTACAAATCTAGGTAATAGAGTGTTTAATATGAAAATGTCCAGTTCAAAAACCTTGTTTTTATGTTTAAATATAATACATCACCACTTTTTAAAAATTCAAAAAGAAAAGTATAAATAAGAGTACAAATATCATTTAAATTTTCATAACTAAAGAATAACTGAGGTTAACATTTTGGAACATATTTTGGAATTTTTAACATATATCTACATTTTCATATGATTCATTTATTGGGCTTGGATTCTCATACTGTTTTTTTAACTGATTTTATTCATAAGACATCTTTCTATGCTACATGGAATTATCTTAATAACTATATAATAACAAAGCCTTGCAATTTTGATGGTTTCTGCTGCTACTGCTGCTGCTAAGTCATTTCAGTTGTGTCTAACTCTGTGCAACCCCATGGATGGCAGCCCACCAGGCTCCTCTGTCCCTGGGATTCTCCAGGGAGTGTGTTGCCATTTCCTTCTCCATGATGGTTTCTAATGATGGCAAATTATACAGTAGTGAAAAATCTAATTCCAAATGAGATTGTATGAAGAGGTGTGGCCCTTGGTAGGTGACTAGGTCTTGAGAGCAGAGCCCTCATGAATTTAATTACAGACATTATAAAAGAGATCCAAGGGACTCCCTTCCCCTTCCCATATAAGACACAGAGTATCTACTTACCAGAAATTGAGCTCTCACTAGACATTGAATCTGCTGGCACTTTGATCTTAGATTCCCCAGCCAGCAGAACTATGATAAAAAGCACTTCTGTTTTTTAAAGCCATTCAGTCTATCCTATTGCAGCAGTCTGAATGAACTAAGACAAAGTCTATAAATCTATTTCTTGACTTTCTAATCTTTTCTCCTGATCTCTCTGCCCAAATTTACCTGAACATCACATTCTCTTGATTACTGTAGCTTTATTTACACTTCAAAATCAGGTAGAGTTCTCCTGTATAATAAGATAATAAGAGTTCTCTCTCTTATTTTTCAATATTGGTCTGTGTGTGGCAGTCCCTTTGCCTTTCAACATAAATTTAAAAGTAATTTGTGGAAAAGAATACTTCGAGAATTTTGATAGGGGTTGTATTGAAACTGTAGGGTCTTTCTGAAAGGAGAGCAGTTGTCAGCCTGGCAGAGGTAAAAGATTTTGATCATCATGGTAACGTAGGGCTAAAGTTGCATATACACATATGCAACATTACTATAACTGCTCCTTGGAAGGAGAGCTATGAAAAAACTAGACAGCATATTAAGAAGCAGGGACATCACTTTGCTGACAAAGGTCTGTATAGTCAACTGTATGGTTTTTCCAGTAGTCATGTACAGATATGAGAGTTGCATCATAAAGAAGTCTGAGCACTGAAGAAATGATGATATCGAATTGTGGTGCTGGAAAAGACTCCAGAGAGTCCTTTGGATGGCAAGAAGATCAAACCAGTCAACCATGAATATTCATTGGAAGGACTGAGGCTAAAAATAAGGCTCCGATACTTTGGCTACTTGATGTGAAGAGCTCATTCTTTGGAAAAGAACCAGCTGCTGGGAATGATTGAAGACATGAGAAGGGTGCAATAGGGAATGAGGTGGTCATTTGGCATCTCCAACTCAATGGACATGAGTTTGAGCTAACTGTAGGAAACAGTGAAGGATAGGTAATTCTTGTGCACTGCAGTCTGTTGGATTGCAAAAAGTTTAAGAAAATTTAGCAGTGAAACAACAACAAACAAATGTTACATAAAAAGGAAATAGATGAATATGTTTGGCACCCAGGTGGCTCATGGAGTACCTCTTTGTATTACATTACTCAGTAATGATCATTAATGAACATTAGCCAAAGCCTGTGAAAGACTCAGATCTCTGAGGAATAAGGATCTAGGTCAACTCCCCACAAAAGTTACCTATACCACCTACTGTGTTGATTTTGAGAAGAATCTGAAATGGTAATTCAGGAGGAAGATAATAAATATCACATATATTTTACTGCTAGCTGTTAGGTTTAGGGTAGTTTGTCTCACTATTCTTCCCATTACACATTTTTCCAGTAATGATAAATCAGAATCTTGGAGGATCTGTTATGTAAGGCCAATTTATGTGAAGTGGAGTTGCACAAAGTGTACACTGTAGCAACTGCTGTGGTACACACAAATTTTCCTGTAAGGATCAGGGTAGTTATTCAGTCAATAAGTCATGTCAGATTCTTTGTGACTCCTTGAACTGCAAGGATCAGGGAAGATCCCATTTTCTAGGAATGTTGTCAGCTAAAGCTGTCTTGTTTGAATATAACTGTGCAGATCATAATAAACTGTGGGAAATTATTAAAGAGATGAAAATGCCAGACCATCTTACCTGTCTCCTGAGAAAACTGTATGCCAGCCAAGAAACAACTGATAGAAGCCTGTATGGAACAATTAAGTGGTTCAGGACTGAGAAAGTGAAAAGTGAAACTGAAGTCACTCAGTCGTGTCCGATTCTTTGCTACCCCATGGACACCAGGCTCCTCCACCCATGGGATTTTCTAGGCAAGAGTACTAGAGTGGGTTGCCATTTCCTTCTCCAGGGAATCTTCCCAACCCAGTGATCGAACCCAGGTCTCCTGCATTGTAGACAGATGCTTTACTGTCTGAGCCACCAGGGAAGTTCAGAGTATGAAAAGGATGCTTGTTGTCATAAGTTCCAGGCTGGATGAGTTACCAGCTGGAATACAGATTGCCAGGAGAAATATCAACAACCTCAGACATGCAGATGGGGTTGTGTGGCAGAAGCAAAGAGGAACCAAAGAACCTCTTGATGAGAGTGAAAGAGGAGACTGAAAAACCTGGCTGAAAACAAATTATTGGAAAACTAAGATCACAGCATTCAGCCCCATCATTTCATGGCAAATGGAGAAAATGTGGAAAGTGACAGATTTCTTCTTCTTAGGCTATAAAATCACTGCAGATGGTGACTGCAGCTATGAAATTAGAAGATGATTGCTTCTTGGCAGGAATGCTATGACAAACCTAGACAGTGTATTAAAAAGCAGAGACATCACTTTGCCAACAAAGGTCCATGTTGTTGAGGCTATGGTTTTTCCAATAGTCATGTATGGTTGTGAGAGCTGGACTGTAAAGAAGGCAGAGAGCCAAAGCATTGATGCTTTCAAACTGTGGTTTTGGAGAAGACTCTTTAGAGTCCCTTGGACAGCAAAGAGATCAAATCAGTTGTTGGAAGGACTGATACTGAAGCTGAAGCTCCAACACTTTGACCACCTGATGGAAAGAGCTGACTTATTTGAAAAGACCCCAATGCTGGGAAAGATTGAAGGCAGGAGAAGAGGGTGACAGAGTATAACATGGCTGGACAGCATCACTGATTCAATGGGCATGAACTTGGGCAAACTCTGGGAGACAGTGAAGGACAGGGAAGCCTGGTGTGCTGCAGGCCATGGGATCATGGAGATTCAGACACAACTATGTGACTGAATAATAAAATTGTCTTTCTCTCAAAAGAATTGTCCTCAATCAAAGGGAAATGCCTACACCAAAGTAACACCCATTTGAAAACTAATTCATGTGGGTATGAAAAAGTCTATCCCCCTTGTTTCAATTCTGAATCTATTTGAATTTCAATTCTTGCTTCACAACTCTCTCGTAGAAGTCTTATTTTCAATGGAATCACAGTTCAACCTTTTTCTCAACAGGGTCTTGTTGCTGATATTCTCTTTCATCTGTTGTTGTTGAGAGCATTTTTCAGTAATATCTTTCCACATATAACCTTTTCTCAAGAGTCTTCCAGGGAATTAGGTCTCATATAACCTTTTCATTTATTTTGAGAACTAATCAATATATTAGAAAGAACATAATTTGCACCAACCAGTCCATTCTGAAGGAGATCAACCCTGGGATTTCTTTGGAAGGAATGATGCTACAGCTGAAACTCCAGTACTTTGGCCACCTCATGCGAAGAGTTGACTCACTGGAAAAGACTTTGATGCTGGGAAGGATTGGGGGCAGGAGGAAAAAGGGGACGACAGAGGATGAGATGGCTGGATGGCATCATGGACTCGATGGACGTGAGTCTGAGTGAACTCCAGAATTTGGTGATGGACAGGGAGGCCTGGCCTGCTGCGATTCATGGGGTCACAAAGAGTCAGACACTACTGAGCCACTGAACTGAACTGAGCATATAGGAGCTAATACTAAAAAAGTATACATACACAAATGAACTTAATTTGCTTTTATTAATTTTATTCACACTTTTACCAAGTATGCTATATATATTTTAAGCATCTTATAAATATCTGAAAGTTACTATTTTTGTAAAATTAAAAGATTACTATTGCTCTTGTTAAAGTTCAAGTGTCTTATTTTATAAATTATATTGCCACAAACATTTATCAAGGGTCAATGTTTACCAATTTTATTACATTTGAAGAAGCATACTATCTGTGTTCACAATGACCCTATGAAGTAAAAACTATTACTGCCCCCATATGAATATGGGAGTAAAAGCAAAAACAGAGTTTTCTGTAACTCTTCATATACTTTATAAGGTGGCTGGCTTGAACCAACTCACTAATCAAAAGTTAGCAATTTTTTTTTCTGTATAGAAACATAGAGTAAATATTTTAGATTTTGTTGGCTTCATTCAGCCACTGTAACAGTCTTTAAAAAAAATTCCCTACACTTGAAAAATGTCAATATATTTCTAAGTTAACAGGCCACACAAAAAGAGGCAGAAGGCTGAATTTGCCCTACAGGCTGTACTTCGTAATCTTTGTGTTATACTGAAAGAAACTACTTTCCTTGCCCCAAGTTACTTGTTATGACAGATCCTGGAAGAAATATTCTAACCTCACTATTGAAAGTTCTTTTTACTGATTTATTTGTTGTCCCTGCAAAACTAGAAATAAAAACTGCTGTTGAGTTGCCTTCTACTTATTATTATAAATATACAATATTTAAGTATACAATGCTACAGTGCAACTAGAAGTGTTTAAGAGTTAAATGCTAAATATTCATTTGAATTTTTTTCAAATAAAGATGAAAATATGAGTCAATGTCAACCTTTATTGTAATATATGTGCTTTTATTTAACTAAAAGCATAGCCTGATGCTGAAAACATAACTTATTAAATGATTTTATGTCTACACAAAGATAGATTTTTAATCAGAAAAATCAGCAGTTTTTCAAATTAACAACTTCAAGAACCATTTTCAATTAGCAATAATACTTTACAAGCATCCAATTAAATCTCAGTTAAATATTTATCTGTAACATTAAGCATGATGGAATGTCCAATAGGTAAGGTGAAATATTTACATAGTCTGAAGATTTCTGCTGGAGAAAAAAGTAGCTTTGTCCTCAGAAAAGCAAATTTTATCTTATGAACCTAATTTCTTCTAGGCATACAATTTGTATTTACTACTAGTTGATAATATATTAAAGTCCAATCAAATTGACTTCTATATTTGTAGCATATGTATACATTCATGGGTGTATGCATTCTAAGTTGCTTCAGTTGTGTTTATGACTTGTGACCCCATGGACTGTATTATCACCCCATTTCTTGTGACTCTATGGGCTGTAGCTCACCAGGATCCTCTGTCCATGGCAATTCTGCAGGCAAGAATACTGGGGTGGGTTGTCATGCTCTGCTTCAAGGGATCTTCCTGACCCAAGGATCAAACCTATGTCTCCTGCGTTGGTAGGCAGGTTCTTTACCACTAGCGCCACCTGGGAAGGCTGTTTACACACTCGTGTGTGTGTGTGTGTGTGTGTGTGTGTGTGTGTGTGTGTGTGGATATGTATATATCTGTATATATATACATACATATATATAGTTATGGATTTCCCAGGTGGTGCTCAGTCCAGTTCAGTTGCTCAGTCGTGTCCGACTCTTTGTGACAGCAGCATGCCAGGCCTCCCTGTTCATCACCATCTCTCGGAGTTTATTCAGACTCACTTCCGTCGAATCCATGATGTCATCCAGCCATCTCATCCTCTGTCGTCTCCTTCTCCTTCTGCCCCCAATCTCTCCCAGCATCAGAGTCTTTGCCAATGAGTCAACTCTTCGCATGAGGTGGCCAAAGTACTGAAGTTGCAACTTTAGCATCATTCCTTCCAAAGAAATCCCAGGGTTGATCTCCTTCAGAATGGACTGGTTGGATCTCCTTGCAGTCCAAGGGACTCTCAACAGTCTTCTCCAACACCACAGTTCAAAAGCATCATTTCTTTGGTGCTCAGCCTTTTTCACAGTCCAACTCTCATATCCATACATGACCACAGGAAAAACCATAGCCTTGACTAGATGGACCTTTGTTGGCAAAGTAATATCTCTGTTTTTGAGTATACTATGTAGGTTGGTCAAAACTTTTCTTCCAAGGGGTAAGCGTCTTCTAATTTCATGGCTGCAGTCACCATCTGCAGTGATTTTTGAGCCCCCCAAAATAAAGTCTGACACTGTTTCCACTGTTTCCCCTTCTGTTTCCCATGAAGTGATGGGACCAGATGCCATGATCTTTGTTTTTTGAATGTTGAACTTTAAGCCAACTTTTTCACTCTCCTCTTTCACTTTCATCAAGAGGCTTTTTAGCTCCTCTTCACTTTCTGCCATAAGGGTGGTGCCATCTGCATAGCTGAGGTTATTGATATTTCTCCCAGCAATCTTGATTCCAGCTTGTGTTTCTTCCAGTCCAGCGTTTCTCATGATGTACTCTGCATAGAAGTTAAATAAGCAGGGTGACAATATACAGCCTTGACACACTCCTTTTCCTATTTGGAACCAATCTGTTGTTCCATGTCCAGTTCTAACTGCTGCTTCCTGACCCGCAAGCAGATTTCTCAAGAGGCAGGTCAGATAGTCCAGCATTTCCATCTCTTGAAGAATTTTCCACAATTTATTGTGATCCACACAGTCAAAGGCTTTGGCATAGTCAATAAAGCAGAAATAGATGTTTTTCTGGAACTCTCTTGCTGTTTCCATGATCCAGCGGATGTTGGCAATTTGATCTCTGGTTCCTCTGCCTTTTCTAAAACCAGCTTGAACATCAGGGAGTTGGTTCACTTATTGCTGAAGCCTGTCTTGGAGAATTTTGAGCATTACTTTACTAGCATGTGAAATGAGTGCAATTGTGCAGTAGTTTGAACATTCTTTGGCATTGCCTTTCTTTGGAATTGGAATGAAAACTGACCGTTTCCAGTCCTGTGGCCACTAGTGGTGGTAAAACCTGCCTGCCAATGCAGGAGATGTAGGAAACTTGGGTTGGATCCCTAAGTCAGGAAGATCACCTGTAGAGGGGCATGGCAACCCACTCCAGTATTCTTGCTTGGAGAATCCCATGGAGAAAGAAGCCTGGCAGATTCATGGGATCCTACAGACCATGGGGCTTCAAAGAACTGGACATGACTGAAGCAACTTAGCACACATCACATATATAGATTTAGACAGTTATATATATATATATATATACACATATATATACATATATATATTCAGTAGAAACACTTGAACTCAATGATTAGAAAGTCTATAATTAACTATGTGTCACAATTTCATTCATCTCTGTACTATGTTAAAGAATAGCAGTTATTTTTTAGTAATGCAGTAGAATGGTAAGTTAGTTGATTATTTGTTGTCATTCAGTAGCTCAGTCATGTCCTACTCTGAAACTCCATGGAATGTAGCATGGCAGGCTTCCCTATACTTCACTATCTCCTGGAGTTTGGTTAAACTCATGTCCATTGAGTTGGTAAAGCCATCCAATGATCTCATCCTCTGTTGTGCCCCTCTCTTTCTGCCTTCAATTTTTCCCAGGATCTTTTCCAATGGATTGGCACTTTGCATCAGGTAGCCAAAATATTAGAGTTTCAGCTTCAGCATCAGTCCTTCCAGTGAGTATTCAGTATAGATTTCCTTCAGGATTAACTGGTTTGATCTCCTTGCAGTCCATTGGACTCGCAAATCTCCAACATCACAATTTAAAAGCATCGATTATTTGACCCTCAGCCTTCTTTTATGGTCCAACCCTATCATCCATACATGACTACTAGACATGTCATAGCTTTGACTACAAAGACCTTTGTCAGCAAAGTACTGTTTCTGCTTTTTAATACATCATGCTTGTCATAGCCTTTTCTCCCAAGGAGCAGGTATCTTAATTTCATGGCTGCAGTCACCATCTGCAGTGATTCTGGAGCCCAAGAAAATAAAGTCTGTCTTTCTTTTCATTGTTTCCCCATCTATTTGCCATGAGTGATGGGACCAGATGCCCTGATTTTCATTTTCTGAATGTTGAGTTTCAAGCCAGCATTTTCACTCTCCTCTTTAACCTTCATCAAGAGGCTCTTTAATTCTTCTTCGCTTTCTGCCATAAGGGTGATGTCTTCTGCATATCTGAGGTTATTGATATTCCTCCCAGCAATCTTGATTCCAACTTGTGCTTCATCCAGCCTGGCATTTCATGTGATGTACTCTTTATATAAGTTAAAAAAAGCAGGTTGACAATATATAGCTTTGATGTACTTCTTTCCCAATTTTGAAACAGTCAGTTGTTTCAAATCCAGTTCTAATTGCTCTTTGACCTGCATACAGGTTTTGCAGGGGGGAGGTAAAGTTGTCTGATATTCCCTCTCTTTAAGAATTTTCCACAGTTTGTTGTGATTCACACAGTCAAAGTCTTGCATAGTCAATGAAGCAGATGTTTTTCTGAAACTCACTTGTTTTTT
>SJYF01000283.1:286239-296673 GCA_006410515.1 Procapra przewalskii
CCCTTACTCCTTGGAAGGAAAGTTAGGACCAACCTAGATAGCATATTAAAAAGCAGAGACATTACTTTGTTAACAAAGGTCCATCTAGTCAAGGTTATGGTTTTTCCACTGGTCATGTATGATGTTAGAGTTGAACTATAAAGAAAGCTGAGCACCGAAGAATTGATGCTTTTGAACTGTGGTGTTGCAGAAGACTCTTGAGAGTCCCTTGGACTGCAAGTAGATCCAACCAGTCCATCCTAAAGGAAATCAATCCTGAATGTTCATTGGAAAGACTGATGTTGAAGCTGAAACTCTGGTACTTTGGTCACCTGATGCAAAGAGCTGACTCATTTGAAAAGACCCTAATGTTGGGAAAGATTGAAGGTAGGAGGAGAAGGGGACAACAGAGGATGAGATGGTTTGATGGCATCACCAACTCAATGGACATTAATTTGGTTAAGCTCCAGGAGTTGGTGATGGACAGGGAGGCCTGGTGTGTTGCAGTCCATGGGGTCACAAAGAGTTGGACATGACTGAGCAACTAAACTGAACTTAACTGAACATTACAGAACTTTTGCCACAACAGAAATACTTGAAATCTAATTTCAGCAATAACCAAGTAGTCTGCAAAATCCTCACAGCCAGTATTTAGTTTGGGTTTTGGGAAGCTTAGGACACTCTGGAGCCTATCCAGATCTAAGTGGCAGCCCTTGTTCTGATATTGGCTTTCACAAATATTAAACCTATATTGGGCAAACTTCAATTTTTCTTTGTCCCTTTAAGGATAAAAGCTTTAGCAAGTAGATGCTGTCTTCCTAGAGGAAGCTCGAGAATGATACAAATTATCCTCTTATTGGAATAACAGGGCCCCTAGGAACTTTCTCTCATCCAGAACAGACTTCATGATTTACAAAAAATGAGACTTCAGATCAAACCCTGAAGCATTGTTGTCCAAGTGATTTGTTTTTCTTCCCAAATAAAGGCAAAAAGGTATTGGTTAGCTTCATCAACTAGAATACTAAATTATGTACTACATAAATTATATTAAATCGTTTACTTCTGATGGGAATGGATGTTAATAATTATGAGGTCTAGGAACAATGAGGTGTCAAGGAATAACAATATTGTTTATTGTTTGAAAGTCCTGAGAGTACCTTTGACAGCCAGATCAAACCAGTCAATCCTACAGGAAATCAATCCTGAATATTTATTGGAAGGACTGATGCTGAAGCTCCCTACTTTGGCCAACTGAGGCAAAGAGTCAACTCATTGGAAAAACTCTGATGCTGAGAAAGATTGAAGGTGGGAGGAGAAGGGTGCGACAGAGAATGAGATGGTTGGATGACAACATCAACTCAGTGTTTGAGTTTGAGCAAACTTAGAGACATAGTGAAGGACAGGGAAGCCTGGTGTGCTGCAATCCATGAGGTCACAAAGAGTTGGAAATGACTCAGTGACTGAACAGCCTAATCCTTAGATTTTCTCACCAGTAAAGGTCAAGTGTTACAGGGCCTAGTACAAGGCATAATGAAGCCTTGAGTCTTGCAATCTTCTATTATGGGCTTAAAGGGCATCTTTTAGGGTATTGCTTAACTCTGAGAAGAGTTTTTGAGAGATCTATTTGAATATTGATGGGATGTACAATGTAAATATTATTATAAACAGTTGGAGATTTTGTCAATAGGAAGGATATTAGCTAATTCAACAGGGACAAATAAATAGTTTCTTCTCCTTTTTCAATGAATCAGCTCTAATACCACCAGAAGCAGAACAAATAAAATATATCAAAGGATCATTTAGTTTAACTACTTGGTTACTTGGCTGACTACTCTCAAATTAAAAAAAACTATTTCACCTTTTTCAGAGAAAGGAATTCTGACATGATACTTCTCCAAGAAGTCTCAGTCTAATAAATGAATAAAGAATTAGATAAGGGAAATACAAGTTTTCACCTATCAGAGGGCCTAAACAGAAGGAGTTAAGTTCAGAGACACGAACCTCTTGAGGTTCATTAGTGATCCCCACTGTTGGAACTATTTTAGTATATGAAGTCAGGGGTTGTTTATAGTACTGTAGTGGGGTTGAGCACTGAAAGTGTGGCTCCAGTGTCAACTAGGGCTGGAAAAGATTCATCCCCAGTCTGGAGAAATGTTTCTGCAAGCTGATTATGAGGGATGACTGGAGAGAACTCCTACAGTTCCTCAGATTCTCATCTTTGAGAATTGGAAGAATCCTGAAAAGGCTGGTTAGAGGGTTCAGTTCAGTTCAGTTCAGTTCAGTTGCTCAGTCGTGTCCGACTCTGCAACCCCACGAATCACAGCACGCCATACCTCCCTGTCTATCACCATCTCCCAGAGTTCACCCAAACTCACGTCCATTGAGTCGGTGATGCCATCCAGACATCTCATCTTCTGTCGTTTGCATTTCCTCCTGCCCCCAATCCCTCACATCATTAGAGTCTTTTCCAATGAGTCAACTCTTCACATGAGGTGGCCAAAGTATTGGAGTTTCAGCTTTAGCATCATTCCTTCCAAAGGACACCCAGGGCTGATCTCCTTTAGGATGGACTGGTTGGATCTTCTTGCAGTCCAAGGGACTCTCAAGAGTCTTCTCTAACACCATATTTCAAATGCATCAATTCTTCGATGCTCAGCTTTCTTCACAGTCCAACTCTCACATCCATACATTACCAATGGAAAAACCGTAGCCTTGACTAGACAGACCTTTGTTGGCAAGGTAATGTCTCTGCTTTTCAATATGCTATCTAGGTTGGTCATAACTTTCCTTCCAAGAAGTAAGTGTCTTTTAACTTCATGGCTGCAGTCACCATCTGCAGTGATTTTGGAGCCCCCCAAAATAAATTCTGACACTGTTTCCACTGTTTCCCCATCTATTTCCCATGAAGTGATGGACCAGATGCCATGATTTTCGCTTTCTGAATGTTGAGCTTTAAGCCAACATTTTAACTCTCCTCTTTCCCTTTCATCAAGGGGCCTTTTAGTTCCTCTTCATTTTCTGCCATAAGGGTGTTGTCATCTTCATATCTAAGGCTATTGATATTTCTCCCAGCAATTTTGATTCCAGCTTATGCTTAGAGGGTGGACTACATCTAAAGCTTTCAAATTACAACAACCTCTTTTCCAGCGTTCTAGCTCTTTGCATTAATAACAAAAACTGAGGGTTTTTATTTTGTTTGCTGCTGTTTAGTCATTTCAGTTGTGTCTGACTCTGTGTGATCCTATAGACTGCAGCCTGCCTGGGATTCTCCAGGCAAGAATACTAGAGTAGGTTGCCATGCCCTCCTCCAGGTGATCTTCCTAACCCAGGGATCAAACCCAGGTCTCTTGCACTCCAGGCAGATTCTTTACCACTGAGTTTATGAACCTTCATTTGCTAAAGCTGCAGATTAAACATTTTGATAGTCTTCCTTTTACAGGACTCTTCTAGAATATGAGAGAGCTGGTTTGCCAGATTTACTCAATCTAGAATGAACATAGCTTACCATTTTATCCTGGTTCTTTTTACTAGAAGGGAAAGGTCCCTGTTCTGTCCATTAATAAGCATACAGTTAAAACCTTTGTGATTCAGGGAACTCAAACTGAGGCCCTGTGACAACTTAGAGGACTGGGAGGTGGGAAGGAGGTTCAAGAGGGAGGGAGCATATGCATACTTATGGCTGAATCATGTTGATGTATGGCAGAAACCAACACCATATTATAAAGCAATTATCTTTCAATTAAAAATAATTTAATTTTTTTTAAAGCTACTAGGATGGAAACCACATCTGAAGAACAGAATTTTCTTTGAAAGCAATCTGGAGTTGATTGTAATAGTCATGAACAAGTTTATCAGATTTTTACGTGAAAGCTTGAATTGTTTTCCAATCAACAGGCTTTGAAAAAGCCCTAGGAATTTGCTCAGTGAAGACTCTTAGTGATTGCCCAAGACTGATCATATAATATGTAAGTAGGCTTGTCTTGTAGTTGCAATTCAAGAGAGCTTTCAGGATTTCCCAATAGTATTTTTATCTGATGCTGGGCCTGGCCTTCATTTACAAGCATATGAACTAGCTGATAAGAGTCAGAGAAACTAGGCTGATAAGAGTTTGAATGACTACGTTAAATTTCTCAGCAAATCTATGAGGAACTAGATTACTTTGAGAAAAATCTTCAACTTTCTCACAGTTCATATTCAGGAAATATGGGAAAGTAAAGGTTTAGTTTCTGTGTCCTCACAAGGTTTAATTTTAAAGGGTTAGATTCTGATAAATTCAGAGGAAAGAGTAGTAAGGAGAAACTCAGAAAAAAAAGATAAGATTGGTGAGAGAATTATCATGGGGGTACTGAGTATATAAAGGAAGTGTAGGTGGTATAGTTGTTGTTTTAGTCACTAAGATATGTCTGACCCTTTTCTGACCTCATGAACTCTAGCCTGCTAGACTCTTCTGTCCATGGGATTTGCCAGGCAAGAATACTGGAGTGGTTGCCATTTACTTCTCCAGGGGATCTTCCCCACCCAGGGATTGAATTCTCATCTCTTGAATTGCAGGTGGACTCTTTAGCACTGAACCACCTGGAAGCTATAGATAGTATAGTAGGGGAGGAGAAAGATGATGCCATAAGTGGAATCTGACCTTGAGGAACCAAGTAATACAGACAAAATGGTGCCAGATACGCAGTCTGAGACAAAAATGTCAAGGTCATTGATATTCTAAAATGCTTTTGGTCAGGTTGGTCCATTTAGTTAGAAATCTCTATGAGGAAGGACCACAGCTTTTAAGTGTAAAAATAAGCCAAGGTCACTGTAAAGGGGGTGCCCTTAAAATATACAGAAACCTAGGATATCATTTCTCAGTGGGTTTTTTTTTTTTTCTCTAAAGTAAAGGAAAATTTTCAGAGAACTCAACAACTTAATTCAAATAATGTAAAAGCTAAATCCAGCCAATTCTGAGAAAACAGCTTTTTGCTAGAGGAGCAAGGCCAAAGACTTTTCAGCCACTTTCCAGAGAATAGACCCATCCCAAAGGAATAGGTTGATGGCTGAACCAGCACAAGTCATCAAAGCATCCCCTTTTCCTGAAGGAATTGGCTGTTGATTTCTCAGCCAGCTTTGGTTGAAATCGTACATCCAGCAGATCAAACCAAAGTGACAAGAGAGTAATCACATATAGAACCAGGCTTTAACCAAAAAGATGAACCTTAAAATAAATCTCACATAAAGCCTGGAGAACTTCAGATCCAAAAGGGATGTAAGCTCACATCCAGGAGAAAGAAGTACCTCAATTTTCAGGGATATCAAGAAAAGAAATTTCAATGAGGTCAACTGTGGGTACCACATCTATTTACTCAAAGATCTGAAGCATTTAGAGATATTCTGTGGTCCCCATATGGGTCACCAAATGTTGATCTAAAACAAATAGACTGCCAGATATTTTCTTCAGCAAAAATTAGTTTATTTGGGATAGGCTAAAAATTAGGGTCTGTATTTATGGTAAGCCAGGTGTAAGTCCCTTCACAGCAAGGGAAGAGGAATGCTATTATAGCAAGGAAAAGAAAGTCAGGAGGGCTGTAGTAAACAAAGAGTTCATAACTTTTCATTAGCTGAGTGTCTTCATTAAGAAAGGAGTCATTCTTTTTCCTGTTAGGCCCTGCAATGGTCATAAGGCATGATGACCATAGTCCCCCTCTTTTTATCTCCAAATCTATTTAATTGAGGTTTCTACTTATTAAAGTGCATACTGTTTGCTTTTTTATTGAAGTTTAGTTGATTTTCAACATTGTGTTAATTTCAAGTGTACAGCAAAGTGACTCACAAACATATACTTTTCTTTAATTATTTAAAATTGAAGGATAATTGTTTACAGTATTGTATTGGTTTCCAACAAATATCAATATGAATCAGTCATAGATTTAACCATGTCCCCTCCCACTTGAGCATCCTTCCTACCTCCTTCTTTATCCCACCCCTCTAGGTTGTTACTGAGCCCCAGTTTGAGTTCCTTGAGTCATACAGAAAATTCCCATTGGCTATCTATTTTGCATATGGTAATGTATATTTCAGGTTACTCTCTCCATACCTCCCACCCTCTCCTTCCTCCCCCCAGCCAGCTGTGCCCATAAGTCTGTTCTCAATATCTGTGTCTCCACTGATGCTCTGCAGATAATTTTCCCAGGAAATATGGGAAAGTAAATCAGTACCATCTTTATAGATTCTATATATATGAGTTAGTATATAATATTTATTTTTCTCTTTCTGACTTGCTTCAGTTTGCATAATAGGATCTATGTTCATCCACCTCATTAGGACTGATTCAAATGCATTACTTTTTATGGCTGAGTAATATTCCATTCCACAGCTTCTTTATCCATTAATCTGTCAGTGAACTTCTAGGCTGCTTCAACATCTTAGTTATTATAAACAGAGCTGCAGTTAACATTGGGGCACATGTATATTTTCCATTTTTTGTTTCATAAGGTTATATGCCTAGTAGTGGGATTGCTGGGTCATATGGTGGTTTTATTCTTAGTCTTTTTAAGGAATCTCAATACTATAGTGGCTCTCTCAATTTGCATTCCCATCAACAGTTCAAGAGGGTTCCTTTTACTCCATGCCCTCTTCAGCATTAATTGTTTATAGATTTTTTGATGATGGTCATTTTGACTGGTATGAAGTGATATCTCATTGTAGTTTTGATTTGCATTTCTCTAAAAAATGAGTGATGTTGAGCATTTTTTCATGTCACACACATATATATTATTTTCCAGATTTTTTTCTATTATAGGTTATTATAATATATTGGATATAGTTCCCTGTGTTATCCAGCAGGCCCTTGCTGTTTATCTGTTTTTTTGTATAATAGTGTATATCTGTTAATACCCAAATCTTAATTTATCCCCAATGACTTTTTTACATTCCATATACTAGTGATATCATATGATAGTCTACACTTTACATCATTTATATTCACTAGTTCTATAAAGGAAGTTTATCCCATACCATTCAGGTATGACCTAAATCAAGTCCTTTATGATTATACAGTGGAAGTGAGAAATAGATTTAAGGGCCTAGATCTGATAGATAGAGTGCCTGTTGAACTGTGGAATGAGGTTAGTGATATTGTACAGGAGACAGGGATAAAGACCATCCTCATGGAAAAGAAATGCAAAAAAAAAAAAAAAAGCAAAATGGCTGTCTGGGGAGCCCTTCCAAATAGCTGTGAAAAGAAGAGACTCGAAAAGCAAAGGAGAAAAGGAAAGATATAGGCATCTGATTGCAGAGTTCCAGAGAATAGCAAGAAGAGGTAAGAAAGCCTTCTTCAGCGATCAATGCAAAGAAATAGAGGAAAAGAACAGAATGGGAAAGACTAGAGATCTCTTCAAGAAAATTAGAGATACCAACGGAATATTTCATGCAAAGAAGGACTCGATAAAGGGCAGAAATGGTCTGGACCTAAGAGAAGCAGAAGACATTAAGAAGAGGTGGCAAGAATATACAAAAGAACTCTACAAAAAAGATCTTCATGACCTGGATAATCATGATGGTGTTATCATTCATCTAGAGCCAGACATCCTGGAATGTGAAGTCAAGTGGGCCTTAGAAAGCATCACTATGAAAAAAGCTAGTGGAGGTGATGGAATTCTAGTTCAGCTATTTCAAATCCTGAAAAGTGATGCTGTGAAAGTGCTTCACTTAATATGCCAGCAAATTTGGAAAACTCAGCAGTGGCCACAGGACTGGAAAAGGTCAGTTTTCACTCCAATTCCAAAGAAAGACAATGTCAAAGAATGCTCAAACTACCACACAATTGCACTCATCTCACATGCTAGTAAAATAATACTCAAAATTCTCCAAGCCAGGCTTCTGCAAAACATGAACTGTGAACTTCTTGATATTGAAGCTGGTTTTAGAAAAGGCAGAGGAACCAGAGATCAAATTGCCAACATCCACTGGATCATGGAAAAAGCAAGAGAGTTCAAAAAAAAAAATATATCTATTTCTGCTTTATTGACTATGCCAAAGCCTTTGTGTGATCACAATGAACTGTGGAATATTCTGAGAGAGATGGGAATACCAGACCACCTAACCTGCCTCTTGAGAAATCTGTATGCAGGTCAGGAAGCAATAGTTAGAACTGGACATGGAACAGCCTGGTTCCAAATAGGAAAAGGAGTACTTCAAGGGTATATATTGTCACCCTGCTTATTTAATTTCTATGCAGAGTACATCATGAGAAACACTGGACTGGAAGAAACAAAAGCTGGAATCAAGATTGCTGGGAGAAATATCAATAACCTCAGATATGCATATGACACCACCTTTATGGCAGAAAGTGAAGAGGAACTAAAAAGGCTCTTGATGAAACTGAAAGAGGAGAGTGAAAAAGTTGGCTTAAAGCTCAACATTTTGAAAACTAAGATCATGGCATCTGGTCCCATCACTTCATGGGAAATAGACGGGGAAACAGTGTGAAGAATCTCAGACTTTATTTTTGGGGGGACTCCAAAATCACTGCAGATGGTGACTGCAGCCATGAAATTAAAAGATGCTTACTCCCTGGCAGAAAAGTTATGACCAACCTAGATGGCATTCAAAAGCAGAGACATTACTTTGCCAAGTAAGGTCTGTCTAGTCAAGGCTATGGTTTTTCCAGTAGTCATGTATGGATGTAAAAGTTGGACTGTGAAGAAGGCTGAGTGTCGAAGAATTGATGCTTTTGAAATATGGTGTTAGAGAAGACTCTTGAGAGTCCCTTGGACTGCAAGGAGATCCAACCAGTCCATTCTGAAGGAGATCAGCCCTGGGATTTCTTTGGAAGGAATGATGCTAAAGCTGAANTTGGAAAAGACTCTGATGCTGAGAGGGATTGGGGGCAGGAGGAGAAGAGAATGACAGAAGATGAGATGGCTGGATGGCATCACTGACTCGATGGATGCAAGTCTGAGTGAACTCTGGGAGTTGGTGATGGACAGGCAGGCCTGCTGTGCTGCGATTCATGGGGTCGCAAAGAGTCAGACACGACTAAGCAACTGAACTGAAAGTGAACTGATCCCATCTATATTGTAAATTGCACCAACTCTCCAGGATTCTGGTAGTTTTCATTTCCTGGAGAAATGCATAAAGTTAAAGTGTTTGTTAGTTGCTCATTAGTGTCTGACTCTTTGCAACCCCATGGACTGTAGCCCTCCAGGATCCTCTTTCCATGGAATTCTCCAGGCAAGGAAACTAAACTGGGTTGTTATTCCTTTCTCCAGGGGATCTTCCCGACCCAGGGAAAGAATCCAGTATCCTGCATTGCAGGCAAATTCCTTACCATCTGAGCCACAGGGAGAAACTTGTAAGAGGCAGTTTAAAAAAATACTGCCCATGAACTAGAGCTTCACTGTCTCCTTCACTACTATTATAAATTATCATCACCTTGACATAGCATCTTTCCTCATTGAAGTGATTTAGATGGAGGAGTAACTCAGACCTTTATCTCTGAGGGGTTTGTTTCCCTGGTGGCACTTGGTCATTATGCTTTTCATAAGCTCAGATTGCTGCACTTGTTAAAGTTAAGGAGGAGAACATCAAAATGGTCCTAGTAAATTATCTGGAAACAAATATGCTTTCTCCTCTGTTTTATGGTAGTGATCTTACCTCTTTCTGAAGAACAGAGTCCTTTGCCCCCCCAAGATATATTTTCTTTCCTTTCCAGCTTATCTCTTAGCATAAGGAGTCAAGGCAAAAGAACAGTAGCCATGGCTCAATGTTTACTGGAATTCTTTATATTTTTCCTGTTGAAAGTGTTATCCGCCTGTCAATAGAACTTCTAGACCCATATAACCTTAAATTGTATAGACAGAAAACATGAATTATCTGAGTTGGTCATTAGGAATGATAGTAAGTAGGCCCATTCCTACTTTAACCGTTTGATTCCCAGACTCATATGTTGCATTTCTACAGAGAAAAGTAATAATAGGAAGTTTATTGGTGTTTTTAGCATTTTAGTTTTGAAATAGCAAAACAAGTATGGTTGTAGTATATGTAATAGGCCACACAGTTTTCTAATTGCTTTACCCATAAAATCTTTAACATTTAAAGCTACCTGTGAATATCCATATCTTCATTTGTTGGCTGAGAAACTTAATTTTCACAGCTAGTAAACAGTTGAAGGTGACATTTGAAAAGTTTAGCTTCTGAGTTCATGAACCAAATCCCTATGTTACACTATCTCTGAGAAAGTGTTTTATACTATTGGTATTAACTGAGAATGTTACTTATATTGTGGTTATAATAGCATAAATTATATAAATCTCAAATATGTCTATAAAGAAATTGGTACCATTTTTACAAATGCTACTAATAATATTTTTTAACTCACACATATTTTGGAATATCAATGAATAGTATTTCCATTTTTATGAGGGTGTATAATATCAGATATGCTTTATAAAAATTTAGAAAGATTATCCT
>SJYF01000283.1:305682-317456 GCA_006410515.1 Procapra przewalskii
TTTTTTTTTTTGCTTTATTTCCAATATTCTGGGAAGTGGGTCACAGAGGATCCTTCTGTGATTTATGTCAGAGAGTGTTTTGCCTATGTTCTCTTCTAGGAGTTTTATAGTTTCTGGTCTTACATTTAGATCTTTAATCCATTTTGACTTTATTTTTGTGTATGGTGTTAGAAAGTGTTCTAGTTTCTTTCTTTAACAAGTGGTTGACCAGTTTTCCCAGTTCCACCTGTTAAAGTGATTGTCTTTAATCCATTGTATATTCTTGCTTCCTTTGTCTAAGATAAGGTGTCCATAGGTTCATGGATTTATGTCTGGGCTTTCTATTTTGTTCCATTGATCTATATTTCTGTCTTTGTGCCAGTACCATACTGTCTTGGTGACTGTGGCTTTGTAGTAGAGCCTGAAGTTAGGCAGGTCGATTCCTACAGTTCCATTCTTCTTTCTCAAGATTGCTTTGGCTATTAGAGTTTTTTTCTATTTCCACACAAATTGTGAAATTATTTGTTTTAGCTCTGTGAGAAATACCATTGGTAGCTTGATAGGGATTGCATTGAATCTATAGATTGCATTGGGTAGTATATTCATTTTCACTATATTGATTCTTTCAATCCATGAACATGGTATAATCTCCATCTATTAGTGTCCTCTTTGATTTCTTCCACCAGTGTTTTATAGTTTTATATACATAGGTCTTTAGTTTCTTTAGGTAGATATATTCCTAAGTAGTTTACTCTTTTTGTTGCAATGGTGAATGGAATTCTTTCCTTAAATTCTCTTTTTATTTTCTCATTATTAGTGTATAGGAATGCAAGGGATTTCTGTGTGTTGATTTTATATCCTGCAACTTTACTATATTCATTGATTAGCTCTAGTAATTTTCTGTTGGAGTCTTTAGGGTTTTCTATGTAGAGGATCATGACATCTGCAAACAGTGAGAGTTTTACTTCTTTTCCAATTTGGATTCCTTTTATTGCTTTTTCTGCTCTGATTGCTGTGACCAAATCTACCAAAACTATGTTGAATAGTAGTGGTGAAAGTGAGCACCCTTGTCTTGTTCCTGACTTTAGGGGAAACACTTTCCATTTTTCACTGTTGAAGATAAATTTTGCTGTGGGTTTGTCATATATAGCTTTTATTATGTTGAGATATGTTCCTTCTATTCCTGCTTTCTGGAGAGTTTTTTTATCATACGTGGATATTGAATTTTGTCAAAGTCTTTCGCTACATCTATTGAGATAATCATATGGCTTTGATTTTCCAATTTTTTAATGTGGTGAATTACATTGATTGATTTGTGGATATTAGAGAATCCTTGCATTCCTGGGATAAAGACCACTTGGTCAATGATATATGATCTTTTTAATGTGTTGTTGGATTCTGATTGCTAGAATTTTGTTAAGGATTTTTGCATCTATGTTCATCAGTGATATTGGCCTGTAGTATTTTTTTGTGGCATCTTTTTCAGGTTTTGGTATTAGGGTGATGGTGGACTCATAAAATGAGTTTGGAAGTTTACCTTCCTCTGAAATTTTCTGGAAGAGTATGAGTAGGATAGGTGTTAGCTCTTCTCTAAATTTTGGTAGTATTCAGTTGTGAAGCTGTCTCTACCTGGGCTTTTGTTTGCTGGAAGATTTCTGATTACAGTTTCAATTTCCTTGCTTGTGATGGGTCTGTTAAGATTTTCTATTTCTTCCTGATTCAGTTTTGAAGATTTGTACTTTTCTAAGAATTTGTCCATTTCTTCCAATTTGTCCATTTTATTGGCATATAATTGCTGATAGTAATCTCTATGATCCTTGGTATTTATGTACTGTCTGTTGTGATCTCTCCATTTTCATTTCTAATTTTATTGATTTGATTTTTCTCCCTTTGTTTCTTGATGAGTATGGCTAATGGTCTGTCAATTTTATTTATCTGCTCAAAGAACCAACTTTTGGCTTTGTTGATTTTTGCTATGGTCTCTTTTGTTTCTTTTGCATTTATTTCTGCCTTAATTTTTAAGATTTATTTCCTTCTACTAACCCTGGGTTTCTTCATTTCTTCCTTTCCTAGTTGCTTTAGGTGTAGAGTTAGGTTATTTATTTGACTTTTTTCTTGTTTCTTGAGGTATGCCTGTATTGCTATGAACCTTCTTCTTAGCACTGCTTTAACAGTGTACCACAGGTTTTAGGTAGTTGTGTTTTCATTTTCATTCATTTCTATGCATATTTTGATTTCTTTTTTAATTTCTTCTATGATTTGTTGGTTATTCAACAGCATGTTGTTCAGCCTCCATATGTTGGAATTTTTAATAGTTTTTCTCCTCTAGTTGAGATCTAATCTTACTGCATTATGGTCAGAAAAGATGCTTGGAATTATTTCAATTTTTTTAAATTTACCAAGGCTAGATTTATGGCCCAGGATGTGATCTATCCTGGAGAAGGTTCCATGCATGCTTGAGAAAAAGATGAAATTCATTGTTATGGGGTGAAATGTCCTATAGATATCAATTAGGTCTAACTGGTCTATTGTATCATTAAAGTTTGTGTTTCCTTGTTAATTTTCTGTTTAGTTGATCTATCCATAGGTGTGAGTAGGGTATTAAAGTCTCCCACTATTATTGTGTTATTGTTACTTTCCCCTTTCATACATGTTAGCATTTGTCTTACATATTGTGGTGCTCCTATGTTGGGTGCATATATATTTATAATTGTTATATATTTTTCTTGAATTGATCCTTTGATCATTATGTAGTGTCCTTCTGTGTCTCTTTTCACAGCCTTTGTTTTAAAGTCTATTTTATCTGACATGAATATTGCTACTCCTGCTTTCTTTTGTTCTCTATTTGTGTGGAACATCTTTTTCCAGCCCTTCACTTTCAGTCTGTTTGTGTCCCTTGCTTTGAGGTGGGTCTTTTGTAGAAAACATATATAGGGGTCTTGTTTTTGTATCCGTTCAGCCAGTCTTTGTCTTTAGGTTGGGGCATTCAACCCATTTAAGTCTAAGGTAATTATTAATTTACTTTATTGTTTTGGGTTCTAGTTTATACTCCCTTTTTGTGTTTCCTGTCTAGAGAAGATCCTTTAGTATTTGTTGGAGAGCTGATTTGATGGTGCTGGATTCTCTCAGCTTTTGCTTGTCTGTAAAGCTTTTGATTTCTCCTTCATATTTGAATGAGATCCTTGCTGTGTACAGTAATCTGGGCTGTAGATTATCTTCTTTCATCACTTTAAGTATGTCCTTCCATTCGTTCCTGACCTGAAGAGTTTCTATTGAAAGATCAATAGAAACTGTTATCCTTATGGGAATCCCCTTGTGTGTTATTTGTTTTTCCCTTACTGCTTTTAATATTTGCTCTTTGTGTTTGATCTTGTTAATTTGATTAATATGTGTCATGGGGTGTTTCACCTTGGGTTTATCTTGTTTGAGACTCTCTGGATTTCTTGGACTTGGGTGATTATTTCCTTCCCCATTTTAGGGAAGTTTTCAACTATTATCTCCTCAAGTATTTTCTCATGATCTTTCTTTTTGTCTTCTTCTGGGACTCTTATGATTCGAATATTGGGGTGTTTAACATTGTTCCAGAGGTCTCTGAGATTTTCCTCATTTCTTTTAATTCAGTTTTTCTTTTTTTCCTCTCTGATATATTTATTTCTACCATTCTATCTTCTACCTCACTAATCTTATCTTCTGCCTCCATTATTCTACTATTTGTTCCCTCCAGAGTTTTTTTTTTNNTATTGCATTATTCATTATCTAATGACTCTTTTTTTTTTTCTTCTAGGTCTTTGTTAAACCTTTATTGCATCTTCTCAATCCTTTTCTCCAGGCTGTTTATCTGTGATTTTTTTTTCAAGATTTTGAATCATTTTCACTATCATTATTTGGAATCTTTATCAGATATATTTCCTCTCTCTTCTTCTTTTGTTTGGTTTGGTGGGCATTTATCCTGTTCCTTTACCTGCTGGGTATTCCTCTGTCTCTTTATCTTGTTTATATTGCTGAGTTTGGGGTGTCCTTTCTGTATTCTGGCAGTGTGGAGCTCTCTTTATTGTGGAGTTTTCTCTCTGTGGGTAGGGTTGTACAGGTGGCTTAACAAGGTTTCCTGGTTAGGGAAGCTTGTGTTGGTGTTATGTGGAGCTGGATTTCTTCTCTCTGAAGTGCAATGAAGTGTTCAGTAATGAGTTATGAGATATCAGTGGGTTTGGAGTGACTTTGGGAAGCCTGTATATTGAAGCTCAGGGCTATGTTCTTGTTGCTGGAGTATTTGCATAATATGCCTTGCTCTGGAACTTGTTGGCCCTTGGGTGATGCTTGGTTTCAGTGTAGGTATGGAGGCGTTTGATGAGCTCCTGTCAATTAATGTTCCCTGGAGTCAGGAGTTATCTGGTGTTCTCAGCATTTTGACTTAATCATCCTGCTTCTGGTTTTCAGTCTTATTTTTACAGTATCCTCAAGACTTCTCCATCTATACAGAACCATTGATACAACATCTAGGTTAAAGATGAAAAGTTTCTTCACAGTGAGGCACACCCAGAGAGGTTCACAGAGTTACATGGAGACAAGAAGAGGGAGGAGGGAGATAGAGGTGACCAGGGTGAGATGAGGTGGTATTAAAAGAGGAGACAGCAAGCTAGCCAGTAATCACTTCCTTATGTGCACTCCACTGTCTGGACCACTCAAAGATGTTCATGGAGTTATACAGAGAAGAGGGAGAAAGGAGACAGAGGTGGCCAGATGGATAAAGGGGGGAATCAAAAGGAAAGAGACAGATCCAGCCAGTAATCAGTTCCCTAAGTGTTCTACACAGTCCACAACACACAAAGAGATTCACGGAGTTGGACAGAGAAGAGAGGGGGGAGGGAGGAGATAGAGGTGACCTGGTGGAGAAAAAGGAAAGTCCAAAATGGGAGAAAGCAATCAAGCCAGTAATCCCAAGTAAAAGTGGGTACAGAAGATTGGGTTCTTAAAGGTTAAAAAAAAAAATGATTACAAATACCAAAAAGCAAAGATTAAAAATCTAGAGTAGAGGTTAGATTTTCAAAAATTCAATATTAAAGAAAACAACAACAACAACAACAACAACAAAACAGAAACAAAGTCACAAAAATTATAATATATATATATATGTAATTTGCTTTAAAAATAGGGTCTGTCTTTTTTTTTTGGCAAAGCAATAGTAGGTTATAAGAGTAAAAATTAAAGGAGTAATTGAGGACTTAAAAAATTAAAGAATGATAATATAAATAGTAAAAATATATCTAGGACTTTCTCTGGTGTTGTTCTGGGCAGTGTGGGGTCAGTTCATTTTTAGATAGTTCCTTGATCTGGCTTATATTTCTCAAGATGTATAGGCCCCTTTTTATGTAGTTGGTACTAACTACAGGGTTTTAAACTATTGCACCTGTCACTTCCAAGGAGGTTACCTCTATTTTAGCTTCTTCTGTTTGTTGGTCTCTTCAGTGTCTAATTTCCGCTCTGATGCAAGGGGGCTGTGGTGGACACTTTTTTAGGCCCATTTGTTTAGTCGTGCTGTGGGGAGGGAGGAACACTGCAAACAAATAACACTGGTATATACTTGCAGTGTCTCAGCCACACTGGATTTGACCCTGCTCACAGCGTGGGTGCTTTCCCTGTCTACAGTGCTTAGGCTCTAGGTTGTTCTGCCAGGAACTCTCTGAGGCTGGCCCTGTGTTGTATGCACTTCCCAGGTCTAAGCCCCTCAGGTTCAGGTACTTGGGTACTCCTCAAAGGTGCAGGCTCAGTTGGGCCTGAGTTTTTTGCCCTCCCCAGGTCTGAGCAGCTCAGGTGACCAGGTGTTTGGCAAGCTTGGTCACTGTGACTTATCACCTCCCTTGTCCCTGCCACTCAGTTTTCTGGGTGTACAACTGGTGTACTATCTCAGGAGGATGTTGACTGTCCAGAATCCCAAGAAGTCTTGGTTAGCAACAAAGACTGCTTGCAATTTGGTAGATAATGCCTCTCTGGGGCTGTGATTGTCCCCTTCCAGCTCTGGTTGCCCCCTACTGCCTGTCACCAAAAGGGCATGGGCTGGCCTGCAGCCAGCTAGCTTTGCTCAGTCCTTTGTTCTGTGAGTGGGCCTGATGGTGTCTTAGGTTAGGGCTTTTCTCATAGCTCTAGTCAGTCCTTTGTTTTGTGAGTGGGCTTGGCAGTGTCTTAGGTTAGGGCTTTTTGCTTGGTAGCTATCCCACAGTCTGGTTTGCTATCCCAAGTTAGTTCCCTCTGGTTGCCCTCGGGGCATTCAGGCCTGGTCCTTACTCTAAGCAATGCAGCCCTTGCCTCCCTGCCCAGCCCTCGCTTGCTAGTGGCGGATGCAGGCGTCTGCACTGCTTCTCCACTTGGGGAGTTACTGTTGCGCATGTAACCTGTGGTGTTTAATTATTCATTTGTTTTTCCTCTGAGTTATGTTGCCCTCTGTGGTTCCAAAGCTCACCACAGATTTGGCAATATGAGTGTTTCCTGGTGTTTGGAATCTTCTATTTTTTTTAAAGACTTCCTTCCTGGGACTGAGCTTCATCCCTACCTCTTTTATCTCTCTTTTTTTCTTTTATATTTTTTCCTACCTCCTTTCAAAGACAATGGGCTGCTTTTCTGGGTGCCTGATGTCCTCTGCCGGCATTCAGAAGTTGTTTTGTGGAATTTACTCAGCATTCAAATGTTCTTTTGATGAATTTGTGGGGGAGAAAGTGGTCTCTCTGTCCTATTCCTCCACCATCTTAGGACCACCCCCTCTCCTATTCTTTAAAAAAAAAAATCATGAAGTCTTTATCACCTTCTATTTAATGTATAATTTATTACAGTTTTCCCTCTCATTACAAGATTCATCATAACAGGAACTTTTGTCTGTTGTGTTTACTGACTTATCCTAAGCATCAAAACACTGTAATTTATGTACTCAAAAAGTATGCAATGAATAACTAATAGGTTGAGTGTTGTGTTCATTTTAAAGGATAATTTTTGAACATTTGTCCTCTACTAAGGCTGCAAAAGGAATTATTTCCACACACTCATGAAGATTGTATACTATTAAATATTTCACTCTTTCCATTGAGGAGAAAAGTGAGAGAAAGTGAGGCAGACCACATTCAGCATGGAAGTTGGCCATGAAGTCCTGTCATGCCCCCATTAAACATGAGCTTACTACCATGGAAAACTGCCTTCCTGTCAATTCAGTTCAGGCTTTCAGTCATGTCTGACTCTTTGTGACCCCATGGACTCATCACGCCAGGCTTCCATGTCCATCACCAACTGCCGGACTTTACTCAAACTCATATCCATCAGGTCGGTGATGGCATCCAACCAACTAACCCTCTGTAGTCCCCTTCTGATGCCTTCAATCTTTTCTAGCCTTAGATTCTTTCCTACTGGGTCAGTTCTTTGCATCAGATGGGCAAAGGATTGGAATTTCAGTTTTAGTCCTTCCAATGAATATTCAGGGCTGATTTCCTTTAAGATGGACTGTTTGGATCTCCTTGCTGTCCAAGGGACTCTCAAATCTCTTCTCCAACACTGCAGTTCAAAAGCATCAATTTTTCGACACTCAGCTTTCATTATAGTCCAGCTCTCACACCCATATATGACTACTGGAAAAGCTATAGCTTTAAATAGACAGATCTTTTTGGGGAGTCCTTGGTGGCTCAGAAGGTAAAGCATCTGCCTGCAATGCAGGAGACCCAAGTTTGATCCCAAGATTGGGAAGATCCCCTGGAGAAGGAAATGGCAACCTACTCCAGTACCCTTGCCTAGAAAATTACATGGATGAAGGAGCCTGGTGGGCTACAGTCCATGGGATCACAAAGAGTTGGACATGACTGTGAAACTTCACTTGTTGTCAAAGTAATGTCTCTGCTTTTTAATATGCTGTCTAGGTTGGTCATAACGTTTCTTCCAAGGAATGACCGTCTTTTAATGTCAAGGATGAGGTCACAATCTACAGTGATTTTGGAGCCCCCCCAAAATGAAGTCTGTCACTGTGTCCACTGTTTCCCCATCTATTTGCCATGAAGTGATGGGACCATATGCCATGATGTAGTTTTCTGAATGCTGAGTTTTAAGCCAACTTCTTCACTCTCTTCATGCACTTTCATCAAGAGGCTCTTTAGTTCTTCACTTTCTGCCATAAGGGTGGTATCTTCTGCATATCTAAGAATGCTGATATTTCTCCTGGAAATCTTGCTTCCAGCTTGTGCTCCATCCAGCCTGGCATTTCACGTGATGTACACTGCATATAAGTTAAATAATCAAGGTGACAATATGCAGCCTTGATATACTGCTTTGCTGATTGACACCAGTCTGTTGTTCCATGTCCAGTTCTAACTGTTGCTCCTTGATCTACATACAGGTTTCTAAGGAAGCAGGTATTCCCATCTCTTGAAGAATTTTCCACAGTTTGTGGTGATTCACACAGTCAAAGCTTTAGCATAGTCAGTAAAGTAGAAGTAGATAATTTTCTGGAACTCTCTTGCTTTTTCAATTCTCCAATGGATAATGGCAATTTGATCTTTGTTTCCTCTGCTTTTCCTAAATCCAGCTTGAACATCTGGAATTTCAAGGTTCACGTACTGATGAAGTCTGGCTTGGAGAATTTTGAACACTACTTTGCTACTATGTGAGATAAGTGCAATTGTATAATAGTTTGAACATTCTTTGGCATTGCCTTTCTTTGGGATTGGAATGAAAATTGACATTTTCCAGTTCTGTGGCCATGGCTGAGTTTTCAAAATTTGCTGAAATATTGAGTGCAATACTTTTACAGTATCAATTTTTAGGATTTGAAATAGCTCAACCAGAATTCCATGACCTCCACTAGCTTTGTTCATACTAATACTTCCTAAGGCCCACTTGACTTCACATTCCAGGATGTCTGCCTCTAAGTTGAGTGACCACACCAACATGGCTTTCTTGGTCATGAAGATATTTTTTGTATAATTCTGTGTATTCTTGCCACAGCTTCCTACTATTTTTCGTTTCTGTTAGGTCCATACCATTTCTGTTCTTTATGGTGCTGATCATGGCATGAAATGTTCCCCTGGTATCTCTCAATTTCTTGAAGAGTTCTATAGTCTTTCTCATTCTATTGTTTTCCTCCATTTCTTTGCACTGATCACTGAGGAAGGCTTTCTTATCTCTCTTTGCCGTTCTTTGGAACTCTGTATTCAGACGGATATATTTTTCCTTTTATCCTTTGCCTTTCACTTCTCTTCTTTTCATACCTGTTTGTACCTCCTCAGACAAAATTTTTGCCTTTTTGCATTTCTTTTTCTTGGGAATGGTCTCTATCACAGTCTCTTGTACCATGTCAAGAACCTCCATACATAATTATTCAGACACTCTGTCGATCAGTTCTAATCTCTTGAATCTATTTGTCACTTCCACTGCATAATTATAGTGCAATGATTCACGTATGACCTGAATCATGGGTCATACCTGAGTGGTCTCGTGGTTTTCCATACTATCTTTAATTTAAATCTGAATTTGGCAATAAGAAGTTCATGATCTGAGCCACAGTCAGCTGCTGGTCTTGCTTTTGCTGCCTGTATAGAGCTTCTCCATCTTTAGCTGCAAAGAATATATTCAATCTGATTTCAGTTTTGACCATCTGGTGATATCCATATGTCATCTTTTTTTGTGTTTTTGGAAGAGGGTGTTTGCTATGACCAGTGCATTATCTTGGCAAAATTCTGTTAGCCTTTGCCCTGCTTCATTTTGTACTACAAGGCCAAATTTGCCTGTTACTCCAGGCACCTCTTGACTTCCTAATTGTGCATTCCAGTACCCTATAATGAAAAGGACATCTTTTTTGGGTTTAGGTCTACAATGTTTTGTAAGTCTTCATAAAACTGTTCAACTTCTTCAGCATTACTGGTCAGGGCATACTGAAATCACTCAGTCATTTCCGACTCTTTGCGACCCCATGGACTGTAGCTTACCAGGCTCTTCCGTCCATGGGATTTTCCAGGCAAGAATACTGGAAAGGGTTGCCATTTCCTTGTCCAGGTCAAGGCATAGACTTGGATGACTGTGATATGGAATGGTTTGCCTTGGAAATGAACAGATATCATTCTGTCATTTTTGAGATTGCTTCCAAGTACTGCATTTCAGCCTGGCACTCTTGGCCACTGCCCCTCACCTAAGATGTGAGGTAACTCCTCTCGGGTGTGCTTAGTGCGCAGGGTCACAGCACCCAAGCTTAGTTGCAGTTAAAACATACAGTTGTCCGTGTAAGAACTAGATAATTTTCCCACGAACCTAGGTCTTCTGCATTGTAGGCAGACGCTTTGCCTTCTGAGTCACAAGGGAAGTCCTAATCATATCTACCTGATTCAAAAGTCTACCATACCCAGGGGTGGAGGCCGGGAGGGGCTACCCCACGTCCGAGGCCAGGGGAGGTGGCCGGGAGGAGACACCCCACATCCGAGGTCAGGGGTGGTGGCCGAGAGGAGCTATCCCGCATCCTAGGCCAGGGGCGGTGGCCGAAAGGAGCTACTCCATGTCCGAGGCCAGAGGTGGAGGCCGAGAGGAGCCACCTCCTGCCCGAGGCCAGGGTGGGTGGACTTGAGGAGCCACCCCAGACCCGAGGCCAGGGGCAGCAGCCAGGAGGAGCAACCCTAGGAGCTGTGGCTGTAGGGGCGCAGGAGGGCCTAGAGGAGCTAGTCCACATTGAAAGTCAGGAAGGGCGGTGCTAAGGAGAGACCCCCTCATCCAAAGTAAAGAGCAGCGGCTGTGCTTTGCTGGAGCAGCCATGAAGAGATACCCCACATCCAAGGAAAAAGAAACCCAAGTAATATGGTAGGTGTTGCAAGAGGGCACCAGAGGGCAGACACACTGAAACCATACTCATAGAAAACTAGCCAATCTAATTATACTAGGACCACAGCCTTGTCTAACTCAATGAAACCAAGTCATGCCGGTGGGACAACCCAAGACAGGCGGGTCATGTGGAGAGGTCTGACAGAATGTGGTCCACTGGAGAAGGGAATGGCAAGCCACTTCAGTATTCTTGCCTTGAGAACCCCATGAACAGTATGAAAAGGCAAAATGATAGGATGCTGAAAGATGAACTCCCCAGGTACTAGTAGGTGCCCAATATGCTACTGGACATCAGTGGAGAAATAACTCCAGAAAAAATGAAGGGATGGAGCCAAAGCAAAAACAATACCCAGCTGTCGATGTGATTGGTGATAGAAGCAAGATCTGATGCTGTAAAGAGCAATGTTGCATAGGAACCAGGAATGTCAGGTTCTTGAGTCAAGGCAAATTGGAAGTGATCAAACAAGACATGGCAAGAGTGAACGTTGACATTCTAGGAATCAGCAAACTAAAATGGACTGGAATGGGAGAATTTAACTCAGATGACCATTATATCTACTACAGCTGGCAGGAATCCCTCAGAAGAAATGGAGTAGCCATCATGGTCAACAAAAGAGTCCAAAATGCAGTACTTGGATGCAATCTCAAAAACGAAAGAATGATCTCTGTTAATGTCGAAGACAAACCATTCAATATCACAGTTATCCAAGTCCATGCCCCAACCAGTAATGCTGAAGAAGATGAAGTTGAACAGTTTTATGAAGACCTACAAGACATGTTAGAACTAGCACAAAAAAAAGGATGTCTTTTTCATTATAGGGGACTGGAATTCAAATTAGGAAGTCAAGAAAAACCGGAGTAACAGGCAAATTTGGCCTTGGAATGCAGAATGAAGCAGGGCAAAGACTAATAGAGTTTTGCCAAGAAAATGCACTGGTCATAGCAAACACCCTCTTCCAACAACA
>SJYF01000283.1:380860-391642 GCA_006410515.1 Procapra przewalskii
AAAATAGCTCTCAGCTAAAAAGAGATATCTAAAATAGACACAATTTATGCAAATAACAATATTTTAGACAATTCTATAAATATGTACTGGCTCCTATTATAACTACTATCTTTTGATATAAAATTTTGAAGTAATTACTTAAGTAGTACTATATCCAAATGTTTAATTATAATGCTACACACTGATATATATATAATTTTAAAAGTAACTACTTAAATATTCTTTTCATAAATATCTAAGCATTTAGGTCTGATTGTTTTATCTTTATGCAATAAATATAAAAGTGAATTTCCTGAGGCTTCCCTAGAAGCTCTGTGTTAAAGAATCTGGCTGCCAATGCCAGACACAAATTTAATCCCTGATCCAGGAAGATCCCACATGCTGGGGAGCAACCAAACCCATGTGAGGCATATCTAGTGAGACTGTGCTTGCAAGCCTGGTAGCTAAAACTGTCTATATGCATATGAATATTTATTGTTTCATTCTATCCCCTTATATTTTAATATAAGATATTGAATACAGTTATCTGTGCTATACCATAAATCCTTGTTTGTTTTACATATGGTAGTGCTTTTCTGTTAATCCCCTACTCCCAATTTACCCCTTCCCCCTTTGGTAACTATAGGCTTGTTTTCTGTCTGTGAGTCTATTTCTGTCTTGTCAATAAGTTCACTTGTACTATTTTTTAGATTCCACATATAAATGATATCATATGCTTGTCTTTCTCTGTAAGATTTCACTCAATATAACTTCTAGGTCCATCCATTTTGCTGCAAATGGCATTATTTTATTCTCTTTGATGGCTGAGAAATATTCCATTGAATGTCTATGTATATACACACATACACATATATATGTATGGATTGTGTATACATATATACACACACACACATATATTCACACATATACCAATATCTTCTTTGTTTCTTTATCTATAGAATATGAGATCTTAGCTCCCTGATCAGGGATCAAACCCATGTCCATTGCATTGGGAGTATGGAGTCTTAACCACTGAACCACAAAGGAAGTCCTATATACTTCTTTATTTAGTCATCTGTTGATGTCCACTTAGGTTGCTTCCATGTCTTGACTACTGTAAATAGTGCTGCTATGAATATAATTTGAGTTTTTGTCTTTTCCAGATATATTCCCAGAGGTGGGCTTTCTCTAATCATGTGGTAACTTGATTTTTAGTTTTAGTTTTTTTTGCTTTTTTTTTTTTTAATAAACTTAATTCTGTTTTCCACAGTGGCTTCACCAGTTTATATTCCCACTAACAATATAGAAGTGTTCCCTTTTCTTGTTTGTAAGCTTTTTGATGATGGCCATTCTGACCAATGTGAGGTGGTACCTCTTTGTAGTTTTGATTTGTATTTCTCTAATAATTAGATGGACAGGGAGGCTTGGTGTGCTTCAATTCATGGGGTCACAAAGAGTTGGACACGACTGAGCAACTGAACTGAACTGAACTGAATAATTAGTGAAGCTGACCATCTTTGCGTGTGCCTATTTGCCAGCTGTGTATCTTCTTTGAAGATTTTTTTTTTTAATTAAGCCCTTGTCGGTTGCATTATTTGTAAATATGTTTTCCCAGTTCATAGATTGTTGTTTTGTTTATGGTATCCTTTGCAAATGCTTATAAGTTTAAATAGGTCCCATTTGTTTATTTCAGGGTCACAGGCTAGCCTCCACATTCTCCTCTCCAGGCTTTGAAGCTCCTTATCTGTCCTGATGGAATTCCAAACTGGTGAAGGAGGTTCCCAGGGAGAGAGACCTTACCTCCTTCACCACTATCTTCCAGGGGTACAGATCCTGTCCTGATTCCTCCTCTTCTCCTTTTTCTTTGATCTAACCTTGTTATGTGGTGGTCATTCCTGCAACTTCTGCAAGATTTCAGTAGGTATTCAGTGAGAATTGTTTCAACATAAATATATTTCTGAGGTATTTGTCAGAGGAGGTGAGCTCCAAATTATTATACCCTTCCATTTTGATCTCCCCCCACCTTCCATTGGATTTTTTTTTTGAGTGATAAAATCTGCAGCATGTCCTTAAGAGATTATTATAGCAGTTTAAACTGCCTTAAGTATAATTTAATTTGCTTGTACATATAAAACATAGGGCCTAGAGGAGCCATCCCACGTTGAAGGTCAGGAAGGGCAGTGGTGATGAGATACTCTCATTCAAGGTAAGGAGCAGTGGTTTCGCTTTGCTGGAGCAGTGGTGAAGAGATACCCCACGCCCAAGGTAAAAGAAACCCAAATAAGATGGTAGGTGTTGCAAGAGGGCATCAGAGGGTAGACACACTGAAACCACACTCACAGAAAACTAGTCAGTCTAATCACACTAGGACCACAGCCTTGTCTAACTCAATGAAACCAAGCCATTCCCAGGGGGCAACCCAAGATGGACGGGTCATGGTGGAGAGGTCTGACAGAATGTGATCCACTGGAGAAGGGAATGGCAAACCACTTCAGTATTCTTGCTTTGAGAACCCCATGAACAGTATGAAAAGGCAAAATGATAGGATACTGAAAGAGGAACTCCCCAGGTCAGTGGGTGCCCAATATGTTACTGCAGATCAGTGGAGAAATAACTCCAGAAAGAATGAAGGGATAGAGCCAAAGCAAAGACAATAGACAGCTGTGGATGTAACTGGTGATAGAAGCAAGGTCTGATGCTATAAAGAGCAATATTGCATAGGAACCTGTAATGTCAGGTCCACGAATCAAGGCAAATTGGAAGTGGTCAAACAAGAGATAGCAAGAGTGAATGTCAACATTCTAGGAATCAGCTAAGTAAAATGGACTGGAATGGGTGAATTTAACTCAGATGACCATTATATCTACTACCACAGGCATGAATCCCTCAGAAGAAATGGAGTAGCCACCACGGTCAACAAGAGTCTGAAATGCAGTATTTGGATGCAATCTCAAAAATGAAAGAATGATCTCTGTTTGCTTTCAAGGCAAACAATTCAATATCACGGTAATCCAAGTCTATGCCCCAACCAGTAACACTGAAGAAGCTGAAGTTGAAGGTTTTATGAAGACCTACAAGACCTTTTAGACCTAACACCCAAAAAGATGTCCCCTTCATTATAGGGGACTGGAATGCAAAAGTAGAAAGTCAAGGAACACCTGGAGTAACAGGCAAATTTGGCCTTGGAATGTGAAATGAAGCAGGACAAAAACCAATAGAGTTTTGCCAAGAAAATGCCCTGGTCATAGCAAACACCCTCTTCCAACAACACAAGAGAAGACTCTACACATGGACATCACCAGATGGTCAACACCGAAATCAGATTGATTATATTCTTTGCAGCCAAAGATGGAGAAGCTCTATATAGGCAACAAAAACAAGACAAGGAGCTGACTGTGGCTCAGATCATGAACTCCTTATTACCAAATTCAGACTTAAATTGAAGAAAGTAGGGAAAACCGCTAGACCACGCAGATATGACCTAAATCAAATCCCTTGTGATTATCCAGTGGAAGTGAGAAATAGATTTAAGGGCCTAAATCTGCTAGAGTGCCTGATGAACTATGGAATGAGGTTCATCACATTGTACGGGAGACAGGAATCAAGACCATCCTCATGGAAAATAAATGCAAAAAAAGCAAAATGGCTGTCTGGGGAGGTCTTACAAATAGCTGTGTAAAGAAGAGAAATATAAAGCAAAGGAGAAAAGGAAAGATATAAGCATCTGAATGCAGAATTCCAAAGAACAGCAAGAAGAGGTAAGAAAGCCTTCTTAAGCAATTAATGCAAAGAAATAGAGGAAAAGAACAGAATGGGAAAGACCAGAGATCTCTTAAAGAAAATTAGAGATACCAAGGCAACATTTCATGCAAAGATGGGCTCGATAAAGGACAGACATGGTCTGGACTTAACAGAAGCAGAAGATATTAGGAAGAGGTGGGAAGACAACACGAAAGAACTGTACAAAAAAGATCTCCATGACTCTGATAATCATGATGGTGTGACAACTAATCTAGAGCCAGACATCCTGGAATATGAAGTCAAGTGGGCCTTAGAAAGTATCACTATGAACAAAGCTAGTGGAGGTGATGGAATTCCAATTGAGCTATTTCAAATCCTGAAAGATGATGCTGTGAAAGTGTTGTGCTCAATAAGCCAAAAAATTTGGAAAACTCAGCAGTGGCTGCAGGACTGGAAAAGGTCAGTTTTTATTCCAATCCCAAAGAAAGGCAATGCCAACAATGCTCAAACTACTGCTCAATTGCACTCATCTCACACACTAGTAAAGTAATGCTCAAAACTCTTCAAGCCAGGCTTCAGCAATATGTGAACTGTGAACTTCCTGATGTTCAAGCTGGTTTTAGAAAAGGCAGAGGAACCAGAGATCAAATTGCCAACATCTGCTGGATCATGGAAAAAGCAAGAGAGTTCCAGAAAAACATCTACTTCTGCTTTATTGACTATGCCAAAGCCTTTGAGTGTGGATTACAGTAAACTGTGGAAAATTCTGACAGATGGGAATACCAGACCACCTGACCTGCCTCTTGAGAAATCTGCATGCAGGTCAGAAAGCAACAGTTAGAACTGGACACAGAAAAACAGACTGGTTCCAAATAGGAAAAGGAGTACGTCAAGGCTGTATATTGTCACTCTGATTATTTCACTTCTGTGCAGAGGACGTAATGGGAAACGCTGGAATGGAATAACACAAGCTGGAATCAAGATTGCCGGGAGAATATCAATAACCTCAGATATGCAGGTGACACCACCCTTATGGCAGAAAGTGAAGAGGAGCTAAAAATCCTCTTGTTGAAAGTGAAAGAGGAGAGTGAAAAAGTTGGTTTAAAGCTCAACATTCAGAAAATGAAGATCATGGCATCTAGTCCCATCACTCCATGGGAAAAAGATGGGGAAACAGTGGAAAGAAAGTGTCAGACTTTATTTTTTGGGGCTCCAAAATCACTGCAGATGGTGACTGCAGCCATGAAATTAAAAGACACTTACTGCTTCGAAGAAAAGTTATGACCAACCTAGATAGCAGAAACAAAATCAGAGACATTACTTTGCCAGCAAAGGTCCATCTAGTCAAGGCTATGATTTTTCCAGTAGTCATGTATGGATGTGAGAGTTGGACTGTGAAGAAGGCTAATCGCCAAAGAATTTATGCATTTGAACTATGGTGTTATACAAGACTTTTGAGAGTCCCTTGGACTGCAAGGAGATCCAACCTGTCCATTCTGAAGGAGATCAACCCTGAGATTTCTTCGGAAGGAATGATGCTAAAGCTGAAACTCCAGTACTTTGGCAGTACCTCATGTGAAGAGTTGACTCATTGGAAAAGACTCTGATGCTGGGAAGGATTGGGGGCAGGAGGAGAAGGGGACGACAGAGGATGAGATGGCTGGATGGCATCACTGACTCAATGAACACGAGTCTGAGTGAACTCTGGGGGTTGGTGATGGGCAGGGAGGCCTGGCATTCTGTGATTCATGGGGTCGTAAAAAGTCATACACGACTGAGTGACTGAACTGAACTGATAAGACATAGACCATATTTAAGAATTTGCTTGATACAAAGCCCCTGTTTGAATTTCCTGAGTCATGCGGCAAATTCTCATTGGCTTTCTATTTTACATATGGTAACATAAGTTTCCATGTTACTCTTTCCATACATCTCAACCTCTCCTCCCCTCTTCTCATGTCCATAAGTCTATTCTCTTTGTCTGTTTCTCTACTGTGGCCCTGTACCATTTTTCTATATTACATATATATGTGTTAGAATACAGTATTTATCTTTCTCTTTCTGACTCATTTCACTCTGTATAATAGGAGTGGCTGGGAGAAGGGAGGGAGTTTCAAAAGGGAGGGGATATATGTATACCTATGGCTGATTAATGTTGAGGTTTGAAAGAATATAGCAAAACTGTGCAAAGCAATTATCCTTCCATAAAAAAATAATTAAAAAAGTTTGTTTTACTACTCTGACTCTGAAGTACTCTATACATTTTGGTGCAGAGACCATGATTGAACTTAGGTCCATTTGGGGTCCAGTTACTTTTACATTGTTTCTAAACCTAGTGAACCCAATCAACCACTGTAAATTTATAACACTGTGAACCATCTGAGAACTGGGTAAGTCAGACTGAAATTCCATTATCATAAAAGAATGAGTTTCAGAAGTCTTCATTCTAGTGAAATATAGAAGTGTCCTAGATCTGTGAGGTGTTGTAGGTGATCTTAGGGAAGAAAAATTTCTTCACATAAGCTTTGTGAATCAAGCTCTTGAAATTTAGGAAAATTATGCAAGGTCTCCTCCAGAAAATGAATAGCTTGATCTCAAATTCTATGATGTGCTTACTCTGTACATAATTCCAGGAAAATCATATAAGTTATAATTTGCTACTTTTGCATTTCCAGTTGATTTCATAAATATATGAGAGAAAATGAACAAATTAACTTCAGGTAAGGTGTTTCCATACTTCCTGACATACAGGTGGTGCCAGGTGACACAGTATGCACCCATATTTTATGGCTCCTTTTAGAATGATGAAATCAAATATAAAAATAGATATTTATAAGAGTATACTTGATAGGAAAGTAAAGCACCTGTTACAGTGTACACTTTTAAAATGCAATCATCTCACCAAAAATTTTAAATGATTTTTTTTGTTTGAACATGTTAAGTGAATTTTATTTCTGGTTTGCAAATGGGGTGCTAAAATTAAAATGCCCATTCTCTTCCTAGAAATCAAGCACAAAAAATAATAAAAGAACACATAATTTAACTAGGACAAAGTAAAACACTCAGAAAAGATACAAATATATGTGAGTGTACTTATATATGTGGAGAAGAAAATGGCAACCCACTCCAGCGTTCTTGCCTAGAAAGCCCCATGGATGGAAAAGCCTGGTAGACTACAGATCATAGGGTCACAGAGAGTTGGACATGACTGAATGACTTCACTATATTTATATATATATATTTAAAGAAAATAAAAATATCAAAATAGAGTGATGGTAGTGTAGGAGGTCTAGTCAAGGCTATGGTTTTTCCAGTGGTCATATAGATGTGAGAGTTGGACTGTGAAGAAAGCTGAGCACCAAAGAATTGATACTCTTAAACTGTGATGTTAGAAAAGACTCTTGAGAGTCCCTTGGACTGCAAGGAGATCCAACCAGTCCATCCTAAAGGAGATCAGTCCTTGGTGTTCCTTGGAAGGACTGATGCTGAAACTGAAACTTCAATACTTTGGCCACCTCATGAGAGCTGACTCACTGAAAAAGACTCTGATGCTGGGAGGGATTGGGGGCAGGAGGAGAAGGGGATAACAGAGGATGAGATGGCTGGATGGCATCACCGACTCGATGGACACAAGTCTGAGTTAAATCTGGGAGTTGGTGGTGGACAGGAAGGCCTGGCGTGCTGCGATTCATGGGGTCGCAAAGAGTCGGACACGACTGAGGGACTGAACTGAACTGAACTGAACTGAGTGTAGGAGGTATGCAGGGGAAGCCTAAAGCAAGAAATCATGGAAAGGAATTCAAAGGTAACATGATGGTTTTTGTTTCACTTTGTTTTAGAAAAAATCATTAGGATGAGTGTTGATTCTTAAGATGAAGATATTCAGCATACTAAATTTCTTGTTTGGAATAGAGAACATACAGCTGTTGGCATCTGGAGTTTCTCTGACCCAGACTGACTCACAGAAGCAAAGATCTATTCATAAATAATCACACATATATCCATATATGTATAAGTATTCCATCCTTGACAGAAGAATAGAAAATAATATGCATATTGCAAACAATATCTAGCTGCCCATGTCCATTAACTCAGAAGAGTAAAAGCTAATTTTACTCTTAGATAAGGCCTATTATATGAGAAAAAAATTTAGTTGGCTTGAAATTATGTGTCAACTCCTGCCTCAATAGACTTCTTACTAACAAAGGTTTTAAAAGGAGCTTATGCAATGATAGGTAATTTAAAATGTATACTATCATGTAAGAAATGAAGTGCCAGTCTATGTTCAATACAGGGTACAGGATACTTGGGGCTGGTGCACAGGATGATCCAGAGAGATGATATGGTGTGGGAGATGGGAGGGGGCTTCGGCATTGTGTACACTTTGAGATCATGTACACCTGTGATTCATGTCAATGTATGGCAAAACCAATACAGTATTGTAACGTAGAATAAAGTAAAAATAAAATTTAAAAAAAAAGGAAACAATACTTGATGTACGTATAGATGTTTCAGTCCAAGAAAAGAAAGAAAGAAGTGGCAGATGAAGTTTTCCCAGACAGGAATAAAATGCAATTTTATAAAGTCGATTAAAGGTGAGGCTACATTTTGGTGTGAATTAAATATACAATTAAGCAATTGCTTCTATGATGGAAGATAATGAGAATTATCTTAAAGAGTTCAGAGAAGAGGTTGTGAGAAAACAGATGAGGATGATGATAATGATAGTGATGATGATCCTTCTCATTATCAAATTTACTAATGCATTTAACAAGTACTCCAGGAAATCTTAATTGTAGATTAAATACATTAACCAATTAGTACCTCTTAACAACTTTATCAAATATGTACAACTATTATCTGCCATTTTTTGGATGAGAAAAGACAGGGACATAGGGATTGAAAGGGTGGTTCACAAGTTAATAATGAAATATAAGTGAGCATTCAGAAACAGGCCCACACATGTACAGTCTCCAAATATGTGAGGAAAACAATACTGATGTATAGTGGAGAAAGGATGGTCTTTTAAAATAAATAATACTAGATCAATTGAACACCCATAAGAAAAAACAAATCTGGATTCCTGTCTCAAACCATTCAGGATTATTCAGAGAAAGAGTATCAGTAGAATTCAAATGATTTTATACATTTAGGGATTTAGAAAGATGGTAATGATGACCCTATATGTGAGCAGTAAAAGAGACACAGATATAAAGAACAGACTTTTGGACTCTGTGGGAGAAAGTGAGGAGGGGATGATTTGATTGAATACCATTGAAACATGTATATTACCATATGTGAAAGAGATCACCAGTCCAAGTTCTATGCATGAAACAGGGTACTCAAAGCTGGTGCACTGGGACAACACTGAGGGGTGGGATGGGGAGGGAGGTGAGAGGGAGGTTCAAGATGGGGGGCACATGTACACCCATGGCTGATTCATGTCAATGTATGGCAAAAACTACTTCAATATTTTAAAGTAATTAGCCTCCAATTAACATAAATATTTTTTTTAATTCAAATTTTATGCATTTAAAAGGAGATATATTATGAAGAAATGGCTCACAGTTTATGGAGTCTAAGCCCATGGTCTGCAGTCTGAAAACCAAGGAAAGTCAGTGGTACAATTCAGTTGAAAATCAAGGTCTTCAATGAAGTTCAAAGTTCTTCAACTTTGAGAACCAAAGATGTAAGTCTCAGTCTGAGGGTAGGAGAAAGTGATGTGAGATGTAGGCATAAATAAGGCATGAAAAAGGGGCAAAATTATGTCGCCTGTTATATTGTTATTGTGTACTCAGTAAGTCATTTCCAACTCTTTGGGACCCCATGGACTGCAGCTTGTCAGGCTTCTCTGTCCTTCACTATCTGCCAAAGTTAGCTGAGTCACATCCATTGGGTCAGTGATGCCATCCAACCACCTCATCCTCTGCTGCCTCTTTCTACTCTTGCCATTAATCTTTTCCAGCATCAGGGTCTTTTCTAATGAGTCCCGTCTTTGGGTGGCCAAAGTATTGGAGCTTCAGCTTCTGCATCAGTCCTTCCAGTGAATATTCAGGACTGATTTCCTTCAGGATTGACTAGTTTGATCTCCTTGAAGTCCAAGGGACTCTCAAGAGGCTTCTCCAGTAGCATGGTTCAAAAGCAGCAATTCTTGGGCACTTAACCCTCTTTATGGTCCAACTCTCATATCCATGACTACTGGAAAAAAACATACCTTAGAATATACAGAATTTTGTCAGCAAAGTGATGTCTCTGCTTTTTAATACGCTATATATGTTTGACACAGTTTTTCTTCCAAGAAGCAACTGTCTTTAATTTAGTGGCTGCAGTCACTGTCTGTAGTGATATTGGAGCACAAGAAAAGGAAATCTGTCACCATTTCCACTTTTCCCCCATCAATTAGCCATGAAGTGTTGGGATCAGATGCCATGATTTCAGTTTGATGATGTGACATTCAGCAAAATGTTTTAAGCCAGCTTTTCCACTTTTACCTTCACCAAGAAGCTCTTTAGTGCCTCTTCACTTTCTGTCATTACTACGGTGTCATCTGTGTATCTGAGGTTGTTGATATTTCTTCGGGCAATCTTGATTCCAGCTTGTGCTTCATCCAGTCTGGTATTTTGGATGATATTACTCTGCATATAAGTTAAATAAGCAGGGTGAGACTATATAGCCTTGATATACTCTTTTCTCAATTTTGAACTAGTCCATTGTTCCATGACTAGTTCTAACTGCTGCTTCTTGACCTGCATACAGATTTCTCAGTTGGCAGGTAAGGTGGTCTGGTATTCCCATCGCTGTTCTATACTGGCCGTCAAAGAATAGGGTGATGCACACCCATATTGTGGAGGGCAGTCTACCGAATCCACCAATTCAAATGCTGCTGCTGCTGCTGCTAAGTCGCGTCAGTCGTGTGCTACTCTGTGCGACCCTATAGACGGAAGCCCACCAGATTCCCTGTCCCTGGGATTCTCCAGGCAAGAACACTGGAGTGGGTTGCCATTTCCTTCTCCAATGCATGAAAGTGAAAAGTGAAAGGGAAGTCGCTCAGTCGTGTCCGAC
>SJYF01000283.1:415443-427161 GCA_006410515.1 Procapra przewalskii
CACAGGAAAAACCATACCCTTGACTAGACGGACCTTAGTCGGCAAAGTAATGTCTCTGCTTTTGAATATGCTATCTAGGTTGGTCATAACTTTTCTTCGAAGGAGTAAACGTATTTTAATTTCATGGCTGCAGTCACCATCTGAAGTAATTTTGGAGTCCAAAAAAATAAAGTCTGACACTGTTTCCACTGTTTCCCCATCTATTTCCCATGGAGTGATGGGACCGGATGTCATGATCTTCGCTTTCTGAATGTTGAGCTTTAAGCCAACTTTTTCACTCTCCACTTTCACTTTCATCAAGAGGCTTTTTAGCTCCGCTTCACTTTCTGCAATAAGGGTGGTGTCATCTGCATATCTGAGGATTGAATTTGTAAATACATTTTAAATATTGAGAGTGGCCCATGCTCATATTATTGTCTTAAAGATAATATAAGCTATTACTACTAAGAAAATAAGTACAGTCATATCATTTATAATACAAAAGTGGGAGCATGGCCATCTTAAGAAATACAATTAATATTAATAAATGAAATATAAATTTAATTTAAAATCAGTAGATTTTGCTTTATCAGCAGCAATTTCACTAGTATTTATCAGATAACAGCCAACAGACTTGGAAAAGATCAGTTTTCATTCCAAACCCAAAGAAAGGCAATGCCAATGAATGTTCAGTCTACTGCACAATTACACTCATTTTACAAGCTAGCAAATTAATGGTCAAAATTCTTCAAGTGAGGCTCAACAGCTCATGAACCAAGAACTTCCTGATGTTCAAGCTGGATTTAGAAAAAGCAGAGCAACCAGAGATCAAATTGCAAACCTCTGTTGGATCATTGAAAATGCAACAGAGCTCTAGAAAAAAAATCTACTTCTGTTTTACTGACTATGCCAAAATATTTGACTGTGTGGATCACAACAAACTGTGGGAAATTCTTCAAGAGATGGGATTACCAGAGTACTTAACCTGCCTCCTGAGAAATCTATGGATGTCAAGAAGTGACAGTTAGAACTGGACATGGAACAACGGAGTGGTTTCAAATTGGGAAAGGAGTACATCAAGTTTGTATATTGTCACCTGCTTATCTAAATTATATGCAGAGTACATAATGTGAAATGCCAGGCTGGATGAAATACAAGCTGGAATCAAAACTGCTAGGAAAAATCTCAGAAACTTCTTTTTGGGAGACAGTAAAGAGGAATTCAAGAGCCTCTTGATGAAGGTGAAAGAGGAGAGTAAAAAAGCTGGCTTAAAGCTCAATATTCAGAAAACTAAGATCATGGCATCCAGTCCCATCATTTCATGGCAAATAGATGGAGAAACAGTGGAAACAGTGACAGACATTTTGGGGGGCTCCAAATATACTGCAGATGGTGATTGCAGCCATGAAATTAAAAGATGCTTGCTCCTTGGAAGAAAAGCTATGACTAACCTACCTATTAAAAAGCAGAGTCATTACTTTGCCATCAGAGGTCCATCTAGTTAAAGCTATGGTTTTTCCAGTAGTCATTATGAATATGAGAGTTGGGCTATAAAGAAAGTTGATCACTGAAGAATTAATGCTTTTGAACTGTGGTGTTGGAGAAGACTTTTGAGAGTCCCTTGAATTGCAAGGAGATCAAACCAGTTAATCTTAAAGGAAATCAGTCCTGAATATACATTGGAAGGACTGAGTCTGAAGCTGAAACTCCAACAATATGGCCACCTGATGGGAAGAACTGACTCAATGGAAAATACCCTGATGCTGGGAAAGATTAAAGGCAGGAAGAGAAGGGGATGACAGAGGATGAGAGGGTTGGATGGCATCAGTGACTTGATGGATATGAGTTTGAGCAAGCTCCAGAAGTTGGTGATGGAGAGGGAAGCCTGGTATGGTGCAGTCCATGTGGTCACAAACAGTTGGACAGGATTGAGTGACTGAACTTAACAGGAAGTTTTCAAATATACCAGTGCTTTTCCACTCAAAATTATACAGATATTCTGTTTGAAATTAGGATAAAATAATTGCTGCAAAAAGAAAACATAAAATTTCATTATGTATTTAGGTAAAGTGCACTTATATAATAAAATTTAAAAAAATTCAAATTCAACACTACTGGCAACACTAATAATTGAAATCTAATCATTATAAATTATTTAGGAAAGGAAGTACAATGTCAAAGACCAGGTCCTCCTTGGAGCTAGGTAAATTAATCCTGCACTTCAGCATTTCCTGGATGATACCCAAGACTCCTTAAGTCTGAAGTCAATTTGGGGACCGGAAAAGGCAATGGCAACCCACTCCAGTATTTTTGCTTGGAGAATCCCAGGGACGGGGGAACCTGGTGGGCTGCAACCTATGGGGTCACACAAAATTATACATGACTGAAGCAATTTAGCAGCAGCAGCAGCAATTTGAGGACATGACAATATGCCTGACAGCACAGTTGTTTAGGGAAACCTTTATTGAAACTTTAGTCAAAGTTATCCAACTTAAGTTTACTTCATTCAGTGATTCTTGACCTCTATGGGGCAATCACCTATTTATAATTTTCTGAAAGCTGTGAGATTACAAGAATAAAGATTAGCTTCATGTTCTTCTGAGTATAAAGAAAACAACCAAACCAGGGGATGGCTCCATTTTTGCTTATTCTACCAACATACAGCACAGGGTAAGAAGTACATAAAACAAGCAACTTCAAATTCTATAAGGGTAATTTGAAGATTCATTGGGAGATCAGCCTTTGTTGAAGAATTTTAAATAAAGAAGATAAAATAGCAGGAAAGTAAAAAGAAAGTTTGATGTTCAACTTCTTAAAATGCACATATAACATTTTTAAACATGATTGGAAAGATCCCCTGAAGAAAGAAAAAGCATCCCGCTCTAGTATTTACCTGTGAAATCCCATAGACAAAGGAGTTTCGTCGGCTACAGTCCATGGTGTTGTAAAGTCAGGCACAACTGAGCGACTCAGCAGCAGCAGCAGCAGCAGTAGCAGCAGCAGCAGCAGCAGCATGATGAATACATATACCCTTCAACCCACAAACTACCATACCTTCAGTTATTATGAGTCCTTTTAAGTGCCACAGATTTTGCTAGGCTTTGGGAATAGAGCAGTAGGTAGGATGGCTTACCTCTGCTCTCTAGTGCTCAGAGTTAGCAAAGGAGAAACATTCAAAAAATATGTATTAACACAAAATTATATTTGCACAGTTATAAAATATCATATAAGGAAAAAGAAATACAAGATATTCTCAGAGGCAGTAATAGAGAAATCAAAATGAAAGTATTCTCCAAGACCACATTCATTTGATTTGAACATTTTCATAATTAAGTTTTCCCTGTTCAAGTCCCTCAGCAGTGAAAAAGTGACATTTGTGAATTAATTTTAGCTTAACTTTGTTCCCAGTACTATATGTGATATCCAATGGCAAATTCCATATAATACATACTGTTTCAGAGGGAGGAATGTTACTTTAAAACTGGCTGGAATTTAGTTGTTTATAACTCATAGATTGAAAAAGAAAGAACTTTCTTTTATGAAAACATCTTGATTGTTTTCTCTGTCTTTGTTATAGTGATGTTTTTGGTATTCTTATTATTGGTGATGAGTTCATATGACTGGTTTCTTTGGGTATGGCTTTAGACTAGGAAAAATGTTTGAATTTGATCTGTATAACAAAGTGTTAGAAGCTCTAAAAGTTCCTTGAAGATAACATAGAATAAAACCTAGATGATTTTGAGTGTAGAGATGCCTTTTTAGATATAACACCAAAAGATGATCCATGAAATAAATTATTGGTTAACTGAACTTCATTAAAAGTAAAAATGTTTGATCTGTGAGATACAATATTAAGAGAATGAGAGAACAAAACACCGACTGGGAGAAAATATTTATAAAAGTCACAGCTGACAAAGGACTGTTATACACAAAATACAAAGAACCCTGCTGCTGCTGCTGCTGCTGCTGCTGCTGCTGCTGCTGCTACTGCTAAGTCACTTCAGTAGTGTCCGACTCTATGCGACCCCATAAACGGCAGCCCACCAGGCTCCTCAGTCCCTGGGATTCTCCCGGCAAGAACTCTGGTGTGGGCTGCCATTTCCTTCTCCAATTCATGAAAGTGAAAAGTGAAAGTGAAGTCGCTTCAGTCGTGTCTGACCCTTAGCAACCCCATGGACTGCAGCCTACCAGGCTCCTGCATCCATGGGATTCTCCAGGCAAGTGTACTGGAGTGGGGTCCCATTTCCTTCTCCAACAAAGAACCCTAGAAAGTCTTAAACTATCAAAACTCTTATTTCTGAATAAAGATAAGCAAGCTCATTTAAAAATAGGCTGAAGATCTTAACATACACCTTACCAAAGAAGATATTCAGGTGGCAAATAAACATATGAACACATACTTCACATCATATGTCATCAGGGAAATGAAAATTTAAACAACAATGAGATAATACTTCACACCTGTTAGAATGGCTAATATCTGGAATGTTAACAATGCCAAGTTCTGACAAGGATGTGCAGCCACAGCAACTCTGATGCACTGGTGGTGATAATGCACAATGGTATAGCCACTGTGAAGGAAAGTTTGGCAGTTTCAAAACTCACCATGCTGTTACTATATGACCCATGAAACGTGTTCATTAAAACCTGCACATGGATATTTATAGCAACTTTATTCAAAATTGCTAAAACTGGGAGCATTCAAGATATTCTTCAATGGGTGAACAAATAAATAAACTATGGCACATCAGACAGTGGAATACTATTCAGAACTCAAAAATCAAGCCATGAAAAGATAAGGAGGAAGCTTAAATATACATTACTAAATGAAAGAAGGAAATCTGAAATGACTACATACTGTATGATTATAATTACATGAGTTTTAGAAAAGGCAAAACTATGGAGACAGTAAAAAAAAAAAAAAAAGATCAGTGATGGCCAAGCACTGGGGATAAATAGAGATGAATTAAGTGTAACAGAAAGGAAAGCTATGACAAACCTAGATAGCATGTTTAAAAGCAGAGACATTACTTTGCCAACAAAGGTCTGTCTTGTCAAAGCTATGGTTTTTCCAGTAGTCATGGATGGATGGGAGAGTTGGACCATAAAGAAATCTGAGCACTGAAGAACTGATGCTTTTGAACTGTGCTGTTAAACTCTGAGAGTCCCTTGGACTGCAAGGAGATCAAACCAGTCCATCCTAAAGGAAATCAGTTCTGAATATTCATTGGAAGGACTGATGCTGAAGCTGAAACTCTAATACTTTGGCCACCTGATCCAAAGAACTGACTCATTTGAAAAGACCCTGATACTGGGAAAGATAGAAGGCAGGAGGAGAAGGGGACAACAGAGGATGAGATGGTTGGATGGCATCACTGACTCAATGGACATGAGTTTGAGTAAGCTCTAGGAGTTGTTGATGGACAAGGAGGCCTGGCATGCTGCAGTCCATGGAGTTGCAAAGAGTTGGACACAACTGAGTGACTGAAGAATGAACTGGTGATTACCATGTGTCAATGTAGTTGTAAGAAATTTGGTAGTCTGATAGGACAAGTTGATAATGGGGAAGTTGATGTGAGTGTAGAGCAGGTTGTATATGGGAAACCTCTGCATCTTCCTACTCTGAACCTAAAACTGCTCCAAAAAATTAAGTCTTAGAAGACTATGGCTAAGGCTAGGGCACTGTCCATCAAGGAATAAAAAATACCTTTAATTAGTGGCTTTTGATTTTCTTGATTCCCAATTGGTGTAATATACAGGTGGAACCCTATGCATGTACATATGAACATTCCTGTGATCCACTTGGGGAATTTTTGCTGGATGTACCATATATTTCACTCTGCTGGACTACATACACTGGCTCACAGGGGAAGAAAGCTTTCCCCAAAAGGCATAGAATCCTTAATGCTGTTAGTGTAGTTAGGCATTTGGACTTCTATTGTCAGTATTCTAACCACAAAGAAAAGAAATAAGTTACTGAGAGGGATAATTGTTTTAATTAACATAAAACTGTAGGCTTGCTTCTACAAAATGCCAATAAATAGGTTAATGTGTGTGACTTAGGTTATACATGGTAACCATTATTTGAAATCCCCACTTACTGATATTCACAAATTGATAATCTTGACAAACACAGCCTGTAAAAATGTAATAACAAAGTGTTTGACATGTAAGGGAAGAACACTGCATTACTTCACAAAAGAAGCTCACTAAACCTGGAGAAGGCAATGGCACCCCACTCCAGTACTCTTGCCTGGAAAATCCCATGGGCGGAGGAGCCTGGTAGGCTGTAGTCCATAGGGTCGCTAAGAGTCAGACACCACTGAAGCAACTTCACTTTCACTTTTCACTTTCATGCATTGGAGAAGGATATGGCAACCCACTCCAGTGTTCTTGCCTGGAGAATCCCAGGGACAGGGGAGCCTGGTGGGCTGCCATCTATAGAGTCAAACATGACTGAAGCGACTTAGCAGCAGCAGCAGCAAACCTGCAGAAGTATTATCCAAGGCTGAAAAATGTCTATAAAGGACTCTTTATTGTTGTTCAGTCACTAAGTTCTGTCCAACTCTTTGCACCTGCATGGACTGTAACACATCATGTTGCTCTGTCCACTATATCCAGGTGTTTGTTCATGTCCATTGACTCAGTGATGTTATCTAACCAACTTATCCTCTGCTGCCTGCTTCTGCTTCTGCCTTCAATCTTTCCCAGCATCAGGATCTTTTCTAATGAGTCATTTCTTCACATCAGGTGGCCAAAGTACTAGAGTTTCAGCTTCAGCATCAGTCCTTCCAATGAATATTCAGAGTTGATTTCTTTTATAATTGACTGGTTTGGTCTCCTTGCAGTCCAGGGAACTATCAAGAGTCTTCTTCAGTATCACATTTCAAAAGCACCAATTCTTTGGCATTCAACCTTCCTTATGGTCCAACTCATATCTGTACATGACTACTAGAAAAACCATAGCTATGACTATTAGAGAAATTTGTCAACAAAGTATGTCTCTGCTTTTTAATAAACTGCCTAGGTTTGTCATAGCTTTCCTTCCAACTAGAAAGCATTTTTTAATTTCATGGCTGGAGTCACCATCCACAACAATTTTGGAGCCCAAGAAGCTAAAATCTATCACTGCTTCTAAGTTTTCCCCATTTATTTGCCATAAAATGATGGGACCAGATGCCATGATCTTAGTTTTTTTGAATGTTGAGTTTCAAGTCACTTTTTTTACTCTCTTCTTTCACCCTTATCATAAGGCTCTTTAGTTCCTCTTTGCTTTCTACCATTACAGTGGTATCAGTGCATATCTAAAGTTGTTTATATTTATCTCTGCAACTTGGTTTCCTGTTTATGGGCTTTCTGTGATTTATCCAGCCTGGCATTTCACATGATGCATTCTGCATGTAAGTTAAATAAGCAGGGTGACAATATGTAGCATTGTGGTACTGGTCTTCCAGTTTGGAACCAGTCAGTTGTTCCATGTCCAGTTCTGACTATTGCTTCTTGACCTGCATACAGATTTCTTAGGAAACATGTAAGGTGGTCTGGCACTCCCATTTCTTTAAGAATCTTCCACAGTTTGTCCTTTATCATGCCCATTCTTTCAAAAAATGTTCCCTCGATAGCACCATTATTTTGAAGAGATCTCTAGTCTTACCCATTCTGTTGTTTTCCTCTATTTCTTTGCATTGTTCACTTAAAAAGGCTTTCTTATCTCTCCTTACTATTATCTGAAATTCTGGATTCAGTTGGGTATATTTTTTCCTTTCTCTTTTGCCTTTTGTGTGTCTTCTTTCCTCAGCTAATTGTAAAGCCTCCTCAGACAATCACTTTGCCTTCTTGCGTTTCTTTTTCCTTGAGATTGTTTTGACCACTGCCTCCTGAACAGGTTTACAGAATCCTGTCCATAGTTTTTCAGTCACTCTGTCTACAGATCTAATCCCTTAACCTAGTTGTCACCTCCAATGTATAATAATAATAAGGGATTTGATTTAGATCATATTTGAATGACCTAGTTTTCCTGACTTCAATTTAAGCCTGAATTTTGTATTAAGGAGCTGATGATCTGAGCCACAGTCAGCTCCAGGTCTTGTCCTTGCTGACTGTATAGAATTTTTCCATTTTGCTGCAAGAAACACAATCAGTTTGATTTCAGTATTGACCATCTGTTGATATCCATGTGCAAAGTCATCTCTGGGGTTGTTGGAAAACGGTGTTTGCTATGACCAGTGTGTTCTCTTGGTAAAATTCTGTTAGTCTTCACCCTGCTTCATTTTGTACTCCAAGGTCAAACTTGCTTGTTATTCTGATTATCTCTCTACCATTTACTTTTGCATTCCAATCCCCTATGATGAAAAGGACATCTTTTTTTTGATGTTAGTTCTAGAAGATCTTGTAGTTTTTAATAGAATTGGCCAACTTCAACTTCTTTAGCATCAGTGGTTTGAGCAGACTTGGATTACTGTGATGTTGGGTAGTTTTCTTTAAAAACAAATAGAGATCTTTCTGTTGTTTTTAGATCATACACAAGTACTGCATTTCAGACTCTTTTGTTGACTATGAGGACTACTCCATTTCCTCTAAGGGATTCTTTGCTGCAGTAGTAGATGCAGCAGTCATCTGAATTAAATTTGCCTGTTCCTGTCCATTTTAGTTCACTGGTTCCTAAGATGCCAGTGTTCACTCTTGCCATCTGCTGCTTGACCACATCCACTTTATCTGTGTAAAGAAGTACCACAAATTAGGTATTTTAACAGTGGAAATTTACTGTTTCACATTTCTTGAGGATGGGAGTCTGACGTCAAGGTATTGTCAGGATTGTTTTCTTCTCTGGGGAAGAATCTATTCCATGCTTTTTCCCTAGATTTTGGCAGGTACTTGACTAGATGCATCACTGATCTCTGCCTTGATGTTCACACAGTATTCTTAGATGCCTCTATCTGCAAATTTCTCTGTTTTACTAAAGGACACCGGTCAAATATTATTATGGGTTCACCCTCCTCCAGTAATACTTCATCTTGACATTACTTCTGCAGAGTCCCTATTTTCAAAGTAAGCTAGATTATGAAGTATTGGGGAACAGAACTTCACTATTTAGTTTAGGGATGGCATAATTCAATTTACAACATATGAATATGACTCAAATCTAGGGTTTCAATTTTCTGAGAATATTATTTTTAATCCAAACAATCTCCAAATTTTGGTAATTGTGTGAATCACACAGGAACAGTTAATTTAAAAATTTACAAGATATCATAGTTTATACTCATGTAAGGGGTTGGTAAAGATAAAAGTATGTTATTGCCAGAAAAAAAGGAAGGCACAAAATCAATAAAGGCCTGAATGTAAGGTAAGTACCTCTTGATTTGTGTAGAAAACACTACTGTATCATCCCCTGGTGTGTTAATGGGTAAGAAGGCCACTAGAGAGATTTAGAAACTTTGGCAAATGTCTAAAGAGTCCAAGTTTTGGGAGATCATCTCTTTTTTTCAGGTTCTCACAATCAGGTCCTTGGCTTTGCTCTAATATATTAACCTTGAAATTCACATTAACAGGCATCTTTTTGCCTCTCTCCACTCTGTCAATTATTTCATTTTCGATTCCATCTTTATCACTTGGTGCTTCTTAGCATTACCAGTCACATCACAGCTACTTTTACATTTGCTTCTGAACATCCTGGGCTTGAAATAAAGACAATGAACTACTGTACTCTATATAGTACTCTACAATAGAATGTGCAACAATACTTGCAGAGGATGCACGCATATGAGAGTGCCCACCACACACATTAACTAACTTACATGATTGGGTACGAGAATGCTCATTTGCTTCCTTGAAAGTTCACAGCTTGAAGGTTTGTTTGTTGGGGACTTACTGTATTCAAGTTCACAGAGCTATTCTCTGGTTCTCCTAATTAACTTTCTACTACTACTATTAAGTCGCTTCAGTCTTGTCCGACTCTGTGCAACCCCAGAGACGGCAGCCCACCAGGCTCCCCCGTCCCTGGGATTCTTCAGGCAAGAACACTGGAGTGGGTTGCCATTTCCTTCTCCAGTTTTCCTTTAAAACTGGAGGAAGTTACAGTTCAGTACATACAGGCAAAGTCGTACCTGATTCCTTGTGACCCCATGGACTGTAGCCCACCAGGTTCCTCTGTCCATGGAATTCTCTAGGCAAGAATACTGGCATAGGTTGCCATTCCCTTCTCCAAATTAACTTTCAGTTGTCTAATAATTTCCCTCAGCTCTCATTATCTCCCTATAGGCCATCAATGAAACTTAGAATAACCATCAACTTCACTGTCCTCATATTACCATTCCCCCTTTAATTTCAAATCCCGGAATTATCAGAAGGCCTAGGGCTTTCCCTCTACTGTGGTGCCATACCATCTTACATCCAGATAAAACTTTAACGTTTTGGCACCACTTTGTACCAAGAGCTGCCTGCACCCTCTCCATCAGCAGAGATGCGATTCTAATACTCTAGAACACTCAGTGATCCACTCCCCAAATCTCTTCCTAAAACTGCTTTCTCAGATGACTCCTGGTATAATATACGCCAGGCATTTGGAGACACCCAGACTCAGAAACTGATGTAATTAGGAGTAGAATATAATCATTGGGGGAGTAATGACTGTGGGGGGAAAAAATGGGGCAAACTGGAGTTGCGTAGAGGAGCAGTAAGGCTGCACTGCAGATCAACTATTGCTGAACTTTAGAGAAAAGATTGTTTGCATGAGAAGTGCCTCACTGAGGCTTGCTTGGTCTTGGCTAACAGGCCATTGGCAGTTGAAAAGTGTACTCTCAACTACCAACAGCTTGCTGAGCCATTGACTGAGGAGCCAGACTCAAGGATAACATAGAATTGGCTTGAAAATTGTTGTAGAACTTGAGGATCCAACTAACACACTCTCCATAGCTGGGCAACTAGCCCTTTCTTGAAGGTACATCTGAACAGTACATTCCTCTTCCTGACCCAGAGATCGGATCCACATCTACTGCAGCTCCTGCATTGGCAGACAAATTCTTAACCACTGAGCTACCAAGAAGCCTGGTGTAAGTAAGTGCTGGTCACTCAGTCCTGTCAGACTCCTTACAACCCCACGGACTGCAACCCACCAGGCTTGTCTGTCAGTGAAATTCCCCAGGCAAAAGAATTTCAGGCAAGGAAAGCAAACAGTTCTTTAGTGCCTCTGGGGTTCTTGTGATAATTTAGTTTGAATTGGTAGACTACGTTTTGCAAATAACATCCACCTACCATCGATTTTTGCCATATATAGCTCATTTTGGAGCAAATAAAATAGGTATCAATATCTTAGCCCTGTGAGTACATTCATGGGTAATAATTTGCATAAAGTGTAGCATTTGTTATTCACTAATTCAAAAATTGTGTTCTCTTCACAGAAAAGTTACTAAAAAGAGTACTATAATTATGAATAATTTCTTTCAGGGCTCCTCTATTAAGCTGTTTCATGAACTTTGGAATGTTCAAATAATGTTGCTGACTTTTTCTTTGTAGAACACAAAATAACATAGGCTATTAATCTATTTTATTCTGTTTACCAAATAACTGCATTTTTGCTTAAGCAATACTCCCCTGCAGCTTTTGGTTAATTTCTATTGTGAGAGAAATAAGCAGCAATTCTTTAAACTTCATTGCAAATATTTTTTAAACTACATTCTGCTACAACCCCAAATTTTCAATTTGTTTTTCTTTTACACATTTGACAAATGATCCTGAAAG
>SJYF01000283.1:476076-487370 GCA_006410515.1 Procapra przewalskii
TACTGAGACACTCTAAAAAAGTATATAATAAATTTGGTAAGCTTTATCTCAGCCATCAAAAAAGAATAGGTCAAATTATTTGTGTAAAATTAGAACTAAATGACTCAGAAAAATTTTAATGATTCTTTAACAGAGTTGAATATTTTAAGGTAGACCAGTATTGGCATAAAATATAAAATCACTTTTAGATGGAGAAGGGGTTAAATTACATCAGTTATAGACATCTCCAGGGCTTCCCTGGTAGCTCAGTTGGTAAAGAATCTGCCTGCAGTGCAGGAGACCCCTGTTCGATTCTTGGGTTGGGAAGATCCCCTGGAGAAGGGAAAGGCTATCCACTCCAGTATTGTAATCTGGAGAATTCCATGGACTACAGTCCATGGGGTCAAAAAGAGTCAGCCACAACTGAAAGACTTTCATTTTTACTTTCACACCTTCACTAGACAACTTCAGAAAATTATTAACAAATGTATGGGTGCCAATAGGGAAAAGGGGGAGATGAATTGAGAGACTGATGTATATACACTATTGAGACTTAGACAGCAAGGATATCAAACCAGTCAATCCTAAAGGAAATCAATCCTGAGTATTCACTGGAAGGACTGATGCTGAAACTGGAGCTCCAGTACTTTGGCTATCTGACATGAAGAGCCAACTCACTGGAAAATACCTTGACGCTGGGAAAGATTAATGGTATGAGGAGAAAGGGATGACAATGGATGAGATGGTTGCATGACATCATTGACTCAATGGATATGAGTTTGAGCAAGCTCTGAGAGATAGTAAAGGACAGGGAAGTCTGACATGCTGCAGTCCAGGGGGTTGCCAAGAGTTGAACACCACTGAGCGACTGAAAAACAACACCACTATTGATACCATGTATAAAATAGATGTGTGTATGTGTTCAATCACTCAGTCATATCCGACTCTTGTGACCCCAGGGACTGTAGACTACTAGTTTCCTCTTTCCATGGGATTTTCCCAGGCAAGAATGTTAAAGTAGGTTGCCATTCCCTACTCCAGGGAATATTCCTGATCTAGGGATCAAACCCAAATCTCCTGCAATAGCAAGCAAATTCTTTTCCACTGTGCCACCTGGGAATCCCAGAAAATAGATGACTAATAACATACTGTATAGCACACGGAACTCTAATCAGTGTTCTGTAGTGATCTAAATGGGAAGGGAATCCAAAAAGGAAGGGATATATGTATACATATAGCAAGTTCACTTTTCTGTACAGTAGAAACTGACACAATGTTTTAAAGCAACTATACTGTAATAAACATTAAAAATAAAACAAACATAGAAACATGTTTTGCAAAAGTGAATAATGCCAGTTCACCTAAAAAACAATTGTGTATAGGATACAAGGCACTTTTAAAGAATAATATCAAAGGCCAACCGATTCAAAATTTGAGAAAAAATTTTTTCTTTAGCCTTAAATTAGACATGAGATATAAGATGCTGTTGTTGTAGTCACTAAGTTGTGTCAGCTGTAGCCTGCCAGGGTGTTCTGTCCATGGAATTTCCCAGGCAAGAATACTGGTGTGGGTTGCTGTTTTCTTCTCCAGGGGATCTTTCTGCTCTAGGGATCAAACCCACATATATAAGATACACTTCAATGAATATTTTTGTTATATTTCTGATTTTACACGGAAATGCTGTCAAATCGTGGCCTGTATTTTTGAACCTGTGCCATATATATGTTTGAATTTTAGCATATTTACAAATTTTATTTATTCTCTATAATTTGGCATCAATGAGAGATTTATTAAATATCTTTAACCCCCAATAATAATTTCACAAAAGAAAGCTTGAGTATATATGTGAGAATTTTGATAAGAACCTTCATTCAAATTTGTATTTTTGTAAAAATTTGTTTGCAAGTTTTTATTTTTAGCATCTTTGTTGACAGTTAAGTTTGACTGTTTCCTGTGAGTTGAAAGATGCAATTATTATCTGCAATAGAGAATCCCCATTTGCTTCTTTAGAAAGTCTGGAAATGCAGTTAATTTAGGATTGATACAAGAAAGCATTTCCGATTATACCATTCCAGATGAAATCAGAAAAGATGCATACTAGAAACTGACGCTTAAAATGTGGTTCTTTGTATTGCCAAGTTTATTCTTAGAATTACCAAAACACTCAAGCCAAACTATTTTATTGTGCAATAATTTAGTCATCAGTTTCCAAATCTAGTTACACTCAGCAGACAGGTAGTTATTTAGAGATACCATTCACAGGGAGTGATTGGAGTCCCATCTGTTTAAGGACTAGCTGCCAGTGATAGAAAAGATAGGGAATATCCATCATTCTAAGTGAGGGCTCAATAGCTGAGAGCATACTGTAAAAAAGCAAGTTAGAGTATTATTTTGTATTGGGGAAAGTTCAGAACAGTATCAACCTTCTCTAAGTCATACAGAATTGGACTTAAAGACACAGTTTTTACTGTGAGTGCTCCACGTTACTTGTTAAAGTCATTAAAACAGCAGTGAGACAAGGCACTTCAATTGTCTACCTATCATCCAAAAGAATAAAAGTGTGTCCATTCAACCACTCTTCAGAGAAAAATTAAAATGTCAGCGTTTTGTGTCTCTCAAATCTCTCCTTCAATATCTTTTGAAGTGAAATACACAATACACATTTAATACTCAAATACATTTTTCTCCTATCAAGCAGAGGGGCTGGCTACTTGAACAGGATATTGTTGAACCAGTCTTGAAATTATAGAATAATAAATCAGGAGAGTGCTCAAGATAGCATTCATAAAATCTCAAATTAAATATGACCTAAGGAAAAAAATAATAAATAAATAAATAAATAAATATGACCTAAGGAAGCTAAGTGACTGCTTTCATCAGTAAACAAACAAAATAAGTATAATAAGAACAAAGGTATGACTAGACATAAATAGTCTTTGATTTAACATATTTCCTTCTTCTATAATAATGCCATCCCAATTAGCTATCATCAAGCGGTTATATACTTGTTATATATTTAGGAAGATATCAATATCGTGTAGCAAACAATAACAAAGTTATGAAACAAAATCCTTTGTAAACACTTTTAACTTATTTGATACACAGTGTTCATCCCTCCTCATGCTATAATGCAAAGGCTGAAAACTGAAAAATTCAATTCCTCAGAATTTCTTGTAACTAGCATTTCATGTGTTATTAGAGCTTGGATGAACTCATACATGTTTTAGAAGTTGCTGCTGCTGCTAAGTCGCTTCAGTCGTTTCTGACTCTGTGCCACCCCATAGACGGCAGCCCACCATGCTCTCCCCTCCCTGGAATTCTCCAGGCAAGAACACTGGAGTAGGTTGTCATTTCCTTCTCCAATGCATGAAAGTGAAAACTTAAAGTGAAGTCGCTCAGTCGTGTCTGACTCTTTGCGACCCCATGGACTGCAGCCTACCAGGCTCCTCTCTCCATGGGATTTTCCAGGCAAGAATACTGGAGTGAATATTAACAAATGCTTCATAATAGAAGGAAATTTAAAGTTTGGCTCAAAAACAGTTAAGGATCTATAACCTAAGGGATAATAAAATGGCAATTCAGATGTGAGAACTAATTTGAATTTATTGTACAGGAACAAACTTGACTATATCTACTTTTTAACCATGTACTGAATGCCCATTATATGCCAATTAGTATGAATACAGTGGGCTTTAATCACTGTAAGCAGCAGCTTGAATACAGTGGAGAATACTATGTTTTGGAAAGATGATGAATGTGCAGTTGAATTAATAAGAGGGGATGAAAATAAAGTCTTTAAAAAGTGATGTCTATTGAAAAAAGCAGTGTTTGGAGGGTTTGAAAAAGGAAAGACATGATAAAAACAATGTTTAAAACATAGCATGGGCTGTAATATATAAGACAGTAGAGGAGCTTGACTGGAAGTATATTAAGATTAATGATGCTAGAAAGGGAGGCATAAATACAAGATCAAGGTCTTTTAGGAAGAGATGATGTCAATAGCATAGGGATTCATTTTAGTGAGTAGTTAACTTTAGGGGATAAGTATTAATAAAGATTTTTATGTAAAGATCTAATGGAGACTAGACCACAGGTATAAATAAAGAAGTGCATGGAGGTAGAAAGAGGGCAAATGCATGTTATATGATATAGCACTTCTCAGAAATGAGAGAAGTTCTCTGCTGTCATGGGCTGTAGTGGGGTGGAAAGCTATAGTAATTGGAATTCAGTGAAATAGAAATTCTTCAGTGTGGGGAGGGGGTTATTTGGGGAGTTCATTAGGAAGATGTTCAAGGATCTGGACCAGAATACAGCTGGTGAGCTTAATAGAGGTCAAGTGTGCCTATTGTATTATACAGCCCAGTCATGATAACAGAGAAAAGAAATTTAATTACTCTCTAAAAAATGTATGTGAATATGGTAGTCTCAGACAATCTGAAAGATTAATAAGGTGAAACAAATGATGATGTTCAATTTAGTTCAGTTGCTCAGTTGTGTGAGGCTCTTTGTGACCCCATGGACTGCAGCATTCCAGGCTTCCCTGTTTATCATCAACTCCTGGAGCTTATTAAAACTCATGTCAATCTAGTCCATGATGCCATCCAACCATCTCATCCTCTGTCATCCTCTTCTTACCCCTCATTCAATCTTTCCCAGCATTAGGGTCTTTTCCAATGAGTCTGTTCTTCTAATCAGGTGGCCAAAACATTGGAGTTTCAGCTTCATCATCAGTCCTTCCAAAAATATTCAGAGTTGATTTCCTCTAGGATTGACCGCTTTGATCTTGAAGTCCAAAGGACTCTGAAGAGTCTTCTCCAACACCACAATTCAAAAGCATCAATTCTTTGGCACTCAGCTTTCTTTGGGCTTCCCTGCTGGCTTAGATGGTAAAGAATCCACCTGCAATGTCAGATACCTGGGTTTGATACCTGGGTTGGGAAGATCCCCTGGAGAAGGGAATGGCTACTCACTCCAGTATTCTGGTCTGGAGAATTCCACGGACTGTATACAACCAACTGACTTTTACTTTCAGCTTTGTTTATGGTCCAGCTCTCACATCCATACATTACTACTAGAAAAACCATAGCTTTGACTAAATGGAATTTTGTAGGCCAAGAAATGTCTCTGCTTTTTAATAGCTGAGTAGGTTTATCATAGCTTTTCTTCCAAGGAGCAATGATTTTGGATCCCAAGAAAATAAAGTCTGTCACTATTTCCATGGTTCCTCCATCTATTTTCCATGAAGTGATGAGACTGGATGCCATGATCTTTGTTTTTTGAATGTGGAGTTTTAAGCCAGCCCTTCCCCTCTCCTCTTTCACTTTCATCAAGAGGCTCTTTAGTTCCTCTTTGCTTTCTGCCATAAGGGTGGTTTCATCTGCATAGCTACGGTTTTCAATATTTCTCCCTGCAATCTTGATTCCAGCTTGTGTTCATCCAGTCCAGTATTTCACATGATGTACTCTGCATATAAGTTAAATAAGCAAGGTAATATATACAACCTTAATGTACTCCTTTCCCAATTTGGAACCATTCTAACCTGCATACAGATTTCCCAGGAGGCAGGTAAGTTGGTCTGGTATTCCCATCCCTTTCAGAATTTTCCACAGTTTATTGTGATTCACACAGTCAAAGGCTTTGGTATAGTAAATGAAACAGAAGTAGATGCTTTTGTGGAACTCTCTTGCTTTTTCAATGATCCAATGATGTTGGAAATTTGATCTCTGCTTCCTCTGCCTTTTCTAAATCTAGCTTAAACATCTTGAAGTTCTCAGTTCACATACTGTTGAAGCATATCTTGGAGAATTTTGAGCATTACTTTGCTAGCGTGTGAGATGAGTATAATTTAGATTTTGCAGCCTTGTTTCAGGCTGGCGTATATCTCTATGAGCTCTATAAGGAAATGATTTGTTAATCAAATTAATAGTATACATATAGTAAAAGCTATTTCAAACTATTTAAGATAGTAAGTGATTTTAGAACTCTTAAAGCACCTTTGATGCTCCCATTTGCTGTCAGAAAATTGAAATGTTAATCGTAAATAGTTCTTTTCTAAGCAGTACAACAATTTCCTCAAAGGACTCTACTAAGTAAGGATTCTTCTCAAGAGGTACAGTATAAATTTGATAGCATTGTTAGGTAGTTAGAATAGGAAAAAACATCTAGAATGGCAGTGGCTAAAAGACAAGGAAGGGAAAAGTCCATGAAAATAGAACAAAGGAAGGTCTGAAGATTGGAGTGAGAACCTCAGGTAGAACAAATAGCACTCTTGGCTAGCCACATTTAAATAGGTCAGGCACACGGGGAGGAGGAAAAAAAACATATAAAAAGATAAGCTTAAGGGCTAGGGTCTCTCTCTCTCTCTCTTAGTGTCTTTTGGGTCAGCATGCCATCATGCCTCGAGGGTGTATTTTCCCTTATTTTCTAAATAAAACTGAGCTGTAACACTGATCTGTCTGAGAGCTGTGACACGATCTGTCTGAGGGCTTTAATACTGGTCCATCACTTCATATTTTTGTTGTGATGAGACAGAACTGAGGAAATTAAACACTCCCTCTACAGTATTAGATTAAAACTGTATTTAAAAAAAGAAAACTGTAATTTAAGGAGTACCTAATTTTAGAAAGAAATTTTATCAAATTCTTGAAATTATTTATTATACTGTTATAAGAAAAATATTATATATATATATATAGGGCTTCTCTTATGGTTCAGACAGTAAATAATCTGCCTGCAATGTGGGAGACCTGGGTTTGCTCCCTGGTTGGGAAGATCCCCTGGGGAAGAGAAAGGCTACCTACTCCAGTATTCTTGCCTGGAGAATTCCAGGGACAGAGGAGCCTGGTAGACTACAGTCCACGGAGTCACAAAGTTGGACACCACTGAGCAACTTTCATATACACACATGCATATATCCATATATATTTTTTAATTGGCTTGAGCCCTTCTTATTTGAATTTGGAATTTATATTGGGTTTTCCCAAATGTTTGTCTGAGTTTTTCCATAGCATCTTCTATAGTATTATATTATAAAACCTATTAGAAACTACATGTTTTGAAAGAGAAAATGATCTTATCAAAATATTTTAGTCTTAGGAATGATAAAACAGCCTTTTTCATGTTCCAAATTAAAGTTAAAGATTAGCAAAAACTTGTAACTATTAATTAAGAAGAAATAATAACAGTAATATATCATATATAGAAGTAATAATAACATAGAAATATATCATATATAGAAGATATCAGAAATATAAATTAATAGTAAATTATATAATTCTGAAAAAAAATCCAATTAAATTTGAGTGATATTGTGTTTTTTTTTTAATTTTATTTTTACTTTATTTTACTTTACAATACCGTATTTATTTTGCCATACATTGACATTATTCTGCCATGGGTGTATACGAGCTCCCAATCCTGCATCCTCCTCCCACCTCCCACCCCATATCATCTCTCTGGATTATCCCCATGCTCCAGCCCCAAGCATCCTGTATCTTGAATCAAACATAGGCTGGAGCTTCATTTCTTACATGATAATATACATGTTTCAATGCCATTCTCCCAAATCACCCCACCCTCTTCCTCTCCCTCAGAGTCCAAAAGTCCATTCTATACATCTGTGTCTCTTTTGCTGTCTCGCATACAGGGTCATCATTACCATCTTTCTAAATTCCATATATATGTGTCAATATACTGTATTGGTGTTTTTCTTTCTGTTTTACTTCACTCTGTATAATCGGCTCCAGTTTCATCCAACTCATTAGAACTGATTCAAATGTATTATTTTTAATGGCTGAGTAATTGTGTATATGTACCACAGCTTTCTTATCCATTCATCTGCTGATGGACATCTAGGTTGTTTCCATGTCCTGGCTACTATAAACAGTGCTGCAAGGAACACTGGGGTACATGTGTCTCTTTCAATTCTGGTTTCCTCAGTGTGTATGCCCAGCAGGGCGATTGCTGGGTCATAAGGCAGTTCTATTTGCAATTTTTTAAGGAATCTCCACACTGTTCTCCATAGTGGCTGTACCAGTTTGCATTCTCACCAACAGTGTAAGAGGGTTCCCTTTTCTTCACACCCTCTCCAGCATTTATTGCTTGTAGACTTTTGCATCACTGCCATTCTGACTGGTGTGAAATGGCACCTCCTTGTGGTCTTGATTTGCATTTCTCTGATAATGAGTGATGTTAAGCATCTTATCATGTGTTTGTTAGCCATCCGTATGTCTCCTTTGGAGAAATCTCTGTTTAGTTCTTTGGTCCATTTTTTGATTGGGTCGTTTTTTTTCTGGAGTTGAGCTACATAAGTTGCTTGTACATTTTTGAGATTAGTTGTTTGTCAGTTGCTTCATTTGCTATAGTTTTCTCCCATTCAGAAGGCTGTCTTTTCACCTTGCTTATAGTTTCCTTTGTTGTGCAGAAGCTTTTAATTTTAATTAGATCCCATTTGTTTATTTTTGCTTTTATTTCCAGTATTCTGGGAGGTGGGTCATAGAGGATCCTGCTGTAATTTATGTCAGAGAGTGTTTTGCCTAGGTTCTCCTCTAGGAGTTTAATAGTTTCTGGTCTTACGTTTAGATCTTTAATCCATTTTGAGTTTGTTTTTGTGTGTGGTGTTAGAAAGTGATCTAGTTTCAGTCTTCTACAAGTGGTTGACCAGTTTTCCCAGCACCACTTGTTAAAGAGATTTTTAATCCATTCTATATTCTTGCCTCCTTTGTCGAAGATAAGGTGTCCATAGGTGTGTGGGTTTATCTCTGGGCTTACTATTTTGTTCCATTGAGCTATATTTCTGTCTCTCTGCCAGTACCATACTGTCTTGATGACTGTGGCTTTGTAGTAGAGCCTGAAGTCAGGCAAGTTGATTCCTCCAGTTCCATTCTTCTTTTCTCAGGATTGCTTTGGCTATTCAAGGTTTTTTATATTTCCATACAAATCTTGAGATTATTTGTTCTAGTTCTGTGAAAAATACCACTGGTAGCTTGATAGGGATTGCATTGAATCTGTAGAATCTTTGGGTAGTATACTCATTTTCACTATATTGATTCTTCTGATCCAAGAACATGGTATATTTCTCCATCTATTAGTGTCCTCTTTGATTTCTTTCATCAGTGTTTTATAGTTTTCCATATATAGGTCTTTAGTTTTTTTTAGGTAGATATATTCCTAAGTATTTTATTCTTTTCGTTGCAATGGTGAATGGAATTGATATTGTTTTATGTACTATGTATAGATGTAAATAAACAGGGGAAGCAAAGTATGTAATCATAAAAATACATTTGATTGAATTATGAAAGAGAGAATAAGATGGAAAGTAAAGAAAACATTTTAGATTCTAGTGTATAGAAGGACAGTCCCCTTTCTACAAAGTTATTACTTAACAAGGCAAGGGTTCCATCATTCATAATCAGGGTCTGATATGGCAACTGTAGTCTCTTCCTCAAGAACTGATAAAAATATTCAAAAAAAACAACAGCAACTATTTCCTTTTCCAGTGGATCTTTCTGACCCAGGGATTCAACCCAAATCTCCTGTGTCTCCTGCACTGGCAGCAGAGTCTTTACCACTGAGGCATCTGGGAAGCCCTTCTTAAAGAAGAATTCCTTGTAGATAGGATTTGAGTTAAGGCTCCAAAGAGGCAAGGATTTGGACAAAAGAAAGAATATTTCAATTAAGGATGTAAAAATCCAGAAATAGTCAAATTTAAATATCCAAATCAACAAACAATATTTTGTAAAAGTTTCTGTGAATGTAAGAATAATTTGTGAGCTGAAAGCTTTCAAGTTTAAAACTAATATGAAGTTTAGCAGTAGTATATTAAAAGATGGTTTATAAAGTAAAATGAGGTGACTGTTTAACCTTTACAGTGATTGATTTTCAGATAATATGGGGATTGGTTGGTGTTATTGTTCAGTCACTGTTGTGTCCAACTTTGTGATTCCATGAACTGCAGCATGTCAGGCTTCCTTGTTCTTCACCACAACTCATGTCAATTGTGTTGGTGATGCCGTCTAACTACCTCATCCTCTGCGCTCCCTTCTTCTGCCCTCAATCTTTCCCAACATCATGTTTTCCTAGTGAGTCAGTTTTTAATATCAGTTGGCTTGAGTATTGGAGCTTCAGCTTCAGCATCCATCCTTCCAGTGAATATTCAAGGTTGATTTCCTTTCAGTTCAGATCAGTTGCTCAGTCATGGCTGACTCTTTGCAACCTCATGAATCGCAGCACGCCAGGCCTCCCTGTCCATCACCAACTGCTGGAGTGTACTCAAACTCATGTCCATCAAGTCGGTGATGCCATCCAGCCATCTCATCCTCTGTCGTCCCCTTCTCCTCCTGCCCCCAAACCCTCCAAGCATTAGGATCTTTTCCAATGAGTCAGCTCTTTGCATGAGGTGGCCAAAGTATTGGAGTTTCAGCTTTAGCATCAGTCCTTCCAGTGAACAACTAGGACTGATCTCCTTTCAAATGCACTGGTTGGATCCCCTTGCAGTTTCAGGGATTCTCAAGCATCTTCTCCAACTCCATAGTTCAAAAGCATCAATTCTTCTGTGCTCAGCTTTTTTCACAGTCCAACTCTCACATCCTTACATGACCACTGGAAAATCCATAGCCTTAACTAAAGGACCTTAGGACCTTAGATCCAAATGTCCTTATCAGATTGACCTTTGATTGCAAAGTAATCTCTCTGCTTTTTAATATGCTATCTAGGTTGGTCATAACTTGATCTCCTTGCAGTCCAAGGTACTCTCAAGAGTCTATTTCAGAACCACAGTTCAGAAGCATCAATTTGAGGCTCAGCCTTCTTTATGGTTCAAATCTCATATCCATACATGACTACTGGAAAAATCATAGCTTTGGCTATATGGACCTTTTTCAGCAAAGTGATGGCTCTGCTTTTTAATACACTGTCTGGATTTGTCATAGCTTTTCTTCTAAGGAGCAGGTGTCTTTTAATTTTGTAGCTGCAGTCACCATTGGCAGTGATTTTGGAGCCCCTCAAAATAAAATTTGTCACTCTTTCCACTTTTTCCCTTTCTATATACCATCTGTGGAATGATAACTTATTAATAAACTTCTTTTAGGATTATCAGAAGCATTTAAAAGAAATGACCTAATTTAAATTTCACTTAGGTCTATGAAATAAGCTAGATTTAGTTTTGTATACATAATTTAAGTAGTTTTATATTGTCAGGGAATTTCTAGTTCTAGTCTGCATTTTATATTTTAGCAAGGAAATAAGCTCCAGAAATATGAATAGAAGAATCTGAGAAAGTCAGATGGAGATTAAATTAGAACAATCAGATCTTGACA
>SJYF01000283.1:495275-507063 GCA_006410515.1 Procapra przewalskii
AACTGCAAGAAGTTGAAAAGGAAAAATTATTCAAGAATGAGTCAAATAATAAAACTATAAATGAGAAAAGGGGATTTTATGTTGTCACCAAATAACAGGCTCATTTTTCAATTGTAAGATGCTCTAGTACGAAAGCAGGTAAACAAATACACAACGATGGGAAAGTTCAGAGTGTTTTAGAAATAGCAAGCTTCACAATTCATCTTGTGTTTTGAAAAAAAAATAAGTAAATGAGGGTTGAGCTCTGACTACTGTCATGAGGAGGGGAGAACATTTAACATTATAATATGAATGTATCTTCATTTATTTGGCCTTGGGAAGTCACTGAAATATTTGAAGGCAAAAAAAAAGTGTTATTTTACATTTCACAAATATTTATTGAAAAAACATTGTGTTGAAAATCCTGTAATTTTTTTGGAGATCGGGAGGGCCTCGAAGCAGGCAAAATGTAACCTTTTCCATTTAAAAAAAAAAGAAAAAAGAACTTGTGGTAGGAAGGTTAGTCCATTTCACAGACAACCACAATATAAGAAACATGGAAATAAGTCTCACAAGAGAAGCACAGAGGTACCTAGGTGGAAGAATCAGAAAAAGCTTTTTTCAGGATGAATATCTGAGACAAATATCTGAGGATTATAAAAGTTGATGGGAGGTAGAGAAGAGTGGTATATTTCAGGTAAAAGTAGTAATCTATACAAACTAGCAGGAGGTAAGCTTGCAGGATGATATTAGTTAACAGTTAATGGCTCTAAGGTTAGAGCAGAGGCTATGTGCAGAGAAACAGAGGGCAATAATTTTGGAAATTGGTGTTTGGCATACTGTACATTTATTTACAGAAGGACTGGGAATAATTCAGTTATTGTAAAATGAGACAATGATGAATGTTAATCTTTTATAAAAATTTAATAATCAAAAAACACATTAGAACTTGAAGGATTCTTCTTAAAAATGATTATGGGTTTTCCCAGTGGCTTAGTGGTAAAGAATCTCCCTGCAATGCAAGAGAATCGGGAGATGCCTATTTGATTCCTAGGTCAGGAAGATCCTCTTGAAAAAACATGACAACCCACTCCAGTAATGTTGCCTAGAAAATCCCAAAGACAGAAGAGCCTTGCAAGCTACAGACCATAGGGTTTCAAAGAGTTGGAAACGGATGAGTAGCTGAGCATGCATACAAAGCTGAATCATAGAAGTTTCTCCTAAAACCTAAAGAATCAATTAAAAAAAAAAGAAAGATAATACCACTACTACTAGTACCAGCTATGAATGCTTGTTAAAATTTTATACAACTTTTTTTATAAAAACAGTGCAAAAAAAGAAAGAAAAGATTCTGCAGGCACAAAGTTTAATTTGGAAGTTATTATATAATACGTTGGGTAGAGGGTGGGAAAAGTTTATACTGAAAATAAAACAGCCCATAATTTTAACATGTAGTTCAAAGGATAGAAATAACTTTAATAATGAACTCAGTTCAATTCAGTTCAGTCACTCAGTCATGTCAGACTCTTTGAGAACCCATGAATCGCAGCACGCCAGACCTGCCTGTCCATCACCAACTCCCGGAGTTCACCTAGACTCACATCCATTGAGTCAGTGATGCCATCCAGCCATCTCATCCTCTGTCTTCCCCTTCTCCTCCTGCCCCCAATCCCTCCAGCATCAGGGTCTTTTCCAATGAGTCAGCTCTTCGTATGAGGTGGCCAAAGTACTGGAGTTTCAGCTTTAGCATCATTTCTTCCAAAGAAATCCCCAGGCTGATCTTTAGAATGGACTGGTTGGATCTCCTTGCATAATGGACTAGCATATTCAAAAGCAGATATATTACTTTGCCAACAAAGGTCCTTCTAGTCAAGACTATGGTTTTTCCAGTAGTCACGTATGGATGTGAGAGTTGGACTATGAAGAAAGCTGAGCGCCAAAAAATTGATGCTTTTGAACTGTTGTTGGAGAAGACTCTTGCAAGTCCCTTGGACTACAAGGAGATCCAACCATTCCATCCTGAAGGAGAGCAGCCCTGGGATTTCTTTGGAAGGAATGATGCTAAAGCTGAAACTCCAGTACTTTGGCCACCTCATGTGAACAGCTGACTTATTGGACAAGACTCTGACCCTGGGAGGGATTGGGGGCAGGAAGAGAAGGGGACAACAGAGGATGAGATGGCTGGATGATATCACGGACTCAATGGACGTGAATTTGAGTGAACTCTGGGAGTTGGTGATAGACAGGGAGGCCTGGCGTGCTGCAGTTCATGGAGTCATAAAGAATAGGACACGACTGAGAGACTGAACTGAACAGATACAAAAATTGGATAGACTAATAATGAGAATTACTACTATGGAAAATTAAATTTGTGGTGGTAAGCAGGATTATCCCTAAATGCAGAATATAGACTAAAAATGAATGCAAAGAGAGAGCATATGGCAAATATGTAGAGATCTAACACAGCTCAAGCATTTTTAATGAAGAAATTTTAAAAGAAATTATATATAAAAAAAGAATCACAAATGTATGGATTAATTATCCACAAAGTTTGAAAATCTAAATGGTCATTTCAAAAGACAAAGGAGGGAATATACTGTTATCCATCAACTGTATTATCATTCAAGTAGTCTTTTATGGGCGAAAACAAGATAAAGATGTTGTTAAGGCAATTAAGGCTTCAGAAAACATCTTACCCACAGGTAAACACATGAGGCACAAAGGGCATTTATTTTATTAATCACTTTACCACCACTAGCTAACAGTGCGGAACACTGGTGGCTCATATGGTAAAGAATCTGCTTGCAATGCAAGACACTTGTGTTTGATCCCTGGTTGGGAAGATCCCCTGGAGAACGGAATGGCTACCCACTCCAGTATTCTTGCCTGGGAAATACCATGGACAGGGGAGCATGGAACGCTATAGTCCCTGGGGTTACAGATTCAGACACGACTGAGCAACTAACATTCTCACTTTCACTGTCCAAAAAAATGGTTCTCTATAGCTGCTTTATTGTTAACTACTTAGGGTTCCTGTTGGTTATACAGTAAATGCCTGAGCTGCATTAGATCTCTACATATTTATCATATGCCCTCTCTTTGCTTTCATTTTTATTCTATATTTCTTCTGAACATAGGGAAAAAACTGCTTACCACCCAGAGTAAATATATAAAGTTTCTACAGGGATAATTTCCAGGCCAAAGGAGAGGGGGTGGTTTGGTGGAAAGCAGGGCAATGGGGACACGGAGAACTATAAGCAGGAGAAGATTTAATAGAGAAGGACCAGGTAAAACAAAATAAGTGAAGTGACACAGGAGTCGAAACAGGAAGAAAATGAGAATTACAAACAAGCTAGCCTCAGTTCCAGTTCAATCACTCAGCCCTCTCCTACATTTTGTGACCCCATGAACTGCAGCACACTAGGCCACCCTATCCATCACCAAATCCTGGAATCTACCTGCACCCATGTCCATTGAGTCCATGATGCCATACAACCATCTCAACCTCTGTTGTCTCCTTCTCTTCCTGTCCTCTATCTTTTCCAGCATCAGGGTCTTTACCAATGAGTCAGTTCTTCACATCAGGTGGCCAAAGTTATTAGAGTTTCAGCTTCAGCATCAGTCCTTCCAATGAATATTCAGAACTGATCTCCTTTACGATGAACTGGTTAGATCACCTTGCACTCCAAGGGACTCTCAAAAGTCTTCTCCAACACCACAGTTCAAAAGCATCCATTCTTCTGCACTCAGCTTTCTTTATAGTCCAACTCTCACATCCATACATGGCCACTGGAGAAACCATAGCCTTGATTAGACAGACCTTTGTTGACAAAGTAATGTCTCTGCTTTTTAATATAGTGTCTAGCTTGGTCATAACTATCTTTCCAAGGAGTAAGCATCTTTTAATTTCATGGCTGCAATCACCATTTGCAGTGATTTTGGAACCCAAAAAAATAAAGTCTGACACTGTTTCCACTGGTTCCCCATCTATTTTCCATGAAGTGATGGGACCAGATGCCATGATATTAGTTTTCTTAATGTTGATCTTTAAGCCAACTTTTTCACTGTCCTCTTTCACTTTCATCAAGAGGCTATTTAGTTCCTCTTCACTTTCTGCCATAGGGTAGTGTCATCTGCATATCTGAGTTTATTGATATTTCTCCTGGCAATCTTGATTCCAGCTTGTGCTTCTTCTAGCCCAGCATTTCTCATGCTGTACTCTGCATATAAGTTAAATAAGCAGGGGGAAAATAGACAGCCTTGACATACTCCTTTTCCTATTTGGAACCAGTCTGTTGTTCCATGCCCAGTTCTAACTGTTGCTTTCTGATCTACATACAGGTTTCTCAAGAGGCAGGTCAGGTGGTCTGGTATTCCCATCTCTTTCAGAATTTTCCACAGTTTATTGTGATCTACACAGTCAAAGGGTTTGGCATAGTCAATAAAACAGAAATAGATGTTTTTCTGGAACTCTTCCTTTTTCAATGATTCAGCAGATGTTGGCAATTTGATTTTTCTGCCTTTTTTAAAACCAGCTTGAACATCTGGAAATTCACATATTGCTGAAGCCTGGCTTGGAGAATTTTAAGCATTACTTTACTAGCATGTGAGATGAGTGCAATTGTGTGGTAGTTTGAGCCTTCTTTGGCATTGCCTTTCTTTGGGATTGGAATGAAAACTCACCTTTTCTCGTCCTGTGGTCACTGCTGAGTTTTCCAAACTTGCTGGCGTATTGAGTGCAGCACTTTCACAGCATCATCTTTCAGGATTTGAAACAACTCTACTGGAATTCCATCACCTCCACTAGCTTTGTTCATAGTGTTGCTTCCTAAGCCCCATTTGACTTCACATTCCAGGATGTCTGGCTGTAGGTGAGTGATCACACAATCATGATTATGTGGGTCATGAAGATTTTTTGTACAGTTCTTCTGTGTATTCTTGCCATCTGTTCTTAATATCTTCTGTTTCTGTTAGGTCCCTACCATTTCTTTCCTTTATTAAGCCCATATTTGCATGAAATGTTTCCTTGGTGTCTCTAATTTTCTTGAAGGAGTCTCTAGTCTTTCCCATTCTATTGTTTTCCTCCATTTCTTTGCATTGATCACTGAGGAAGGCTTTCTTATCTCTCCTTACTATTCTTTGGAACTCTGCATTCAAATGGATATATCTTTCCTTTTCTCCTTTGCTTTTCACTTCTCTGCTTTTCACAGCTATTTGTGAGGCTTCCTCAGAGAGTCATTTTGAGTTTTTGCATTTCTATTTCTTAAGGATGGTCTTGATTCCTGTTTCCTGTACAATGTCACGAACCTCCATCCACAATTCATCTGGCAGTCTGTCTATCAGATCTAGTCCTTTAATCTATTTCCCACTTTCACTGTATTAAGGGATTTGATTTAGTTCATACCTGAATGATCTAGTGGTTTTCTCCACATTCTTCAATTTCTCTCTGAATTTGGCAATAAGGAATTCATGATCCGAGCCACAGTCAGCTCCTGGTCTTGTTTTTTGCTGACTGTATAGAGCTTTTCCATCTTTGGCTTCAAAGAATATAATCAATCTGATTTGAGTGTTGACCATCTGGTGATGTCCATGTGTAGAGTCTTCTCTTGTGTTCCTGGAAGAGGATGTTTGCTATGACCAGTGTGTTCTCTTGACAAAACTCTATTAGCCATTGTCCTGCTTCATTCTATATTCCAAGGCAAAATTTGCCTGTTTTTCCAGGTGTTTCTTGACTTCCTACTTTTGCATTTCAGTCCCCTATAAATGAAAAGGACATCTTTTGGGGGTGTTAGTTCTAGAAAGTCTTGTAGGTCTTCATAGAACTGTTCAACTTCAGCTGCTTCACTGTTCCTGGTCAGGGCATAGACTTGGATTACTGTGATATTGAATGGTTTGTCTTGGAAACAACAGAGATCATTCTGTCCTTTTTGAGATTGCATCCAAGTACTGCATATCTGACTCTTTTGTTGACTATGATGGCTACTCCATTTCTTCTTAGGGATTCCTTCCCCCAGTAGTAGATATAATGGTTATCTAAGTTAAATTACCCATTCCAGTCCATGTTAGTTTGCTGATTCCTAGAAGGTCGATGTTTACTCTTGTCATCTTCTGTTTGGCCATGTCCTATTTGCTTTGATTCATGAACCTAACACTCCAGGTTCCTAAGAAATATTGCTCTTACAGCATTGAACCTTGCTTCTATCACCAGTCCTATCCACAACTGGATATTGTTTTTGCTTTGGCTCCATCCCTTCATTCTTTCTGGAGTTATTTCTCCATTGATCTCCAGTAGCATACTGGAGAAGGCAATGGCACACCACTCCAGTACTCTGCCTGGAAAATCCCATGGACAGAGGAGCCTGGTAGGCTACAGTACATGGGGTCGCAAAGAGTCAGACACAACTGAGCGACTTCACTTTCCCTTTTCCCTTTTATGCAATGGAGAAGGAAATGGCAATCCACTCCAGTGTTCCTGCCTGGAGAATCCCAGGGACGGGGGGAGCCTGGTGGGCTGCTGTCTCTGGGGTCGCACAGAGTCTGACACGACTGAAGCAACTTAGCAGCAGCAGCAGCAGCAGCAGCAGCAGCAGCATATTAGGCACCTACCGACCTGGGGAGTTTTTTTTCAGTGGCCAATCTTTTTGCCTTGTCATGGGGTTCTCAAGGCAAGAATATGAAGTGGTTTACCATTTCCTTCTCCAGCGGACCACATTCTGTCAGACCTCTTCACCATGACCCTTTCATCTTGGGTGTCCCCACATGGCATGGCTTAGTTTCATTGAGTAAGACCAATCTGTGGTCTGTGTGATCTGATTGGCTAGCTGTCTGCGATTGTAGTTTCACTGTGTCTGCCCCTCTAATGCCCTCTCTCAGTGCCTACCATGTTACTTGGGTTTCTCTTACCTTAAACGTGGGGTAGCTGTTCATGGCTGCTTCAGCTAAGCCGCTGACCTTGGAGTGGGGTAGCTCCTCCCCACCGTGCTTCTGCACTGCCGTGGCAGCTGCCTTACTTCTAGCTAGCCTCAGCGTTCTTCAAATGGGCAACATATTAAACACATTTCTCTCTGCCTTTTGACCTCTGAGCTCCCTTCTCTTAGAGTAGATACTTTTTTTTTTCTTTAAGAAAGCATGTAAATCCTTTTGCTGTTCATTTGAGATGCAAATGCTAATCTTTTCTTAAAGCTTCCTTTCAACCAGTAATGTCTCTCCCAAGGACCCTGAAGGCATCCCTTTGAAATGCATTCATCCAGGAAGACAGCACCCCCATTTCCTAATTTTTCTGGGAGATTAGACACCAAACTTCAGCAGATACCTTGCTCCAAGTTATTAATATAAAGCTACCTCATGCAATGAAGGTAGGATAAAGTTTACTTTTAAAGTTTTTACCTGATTTGCTTATAGCTATTCTTATCCCAGTATTTGGAAACCAATGCTAGATGTAAGTCACAGTAATTTTCAAAATACTATATTTCTTACTGCAGGAACATGTTAATAGTGAAACCATTAAGAGTCATTTCCAAGGCTCTGAAGTACTCTGGCACCACAGTCCTTTATGTCTCAAAGCAGAAAGGAATTCATCAAGAAGCAAAGTGATAAATAAGAAGCCATTTATGAAAATAAGACACTGTGAGGCTTACAAGCTGATGGGTAAGAAATGCAAGAAATTCTGTGCCCTAGGAAATTAGTGTGTTACAGTTTTATAAACAAAGAAAAAGTGGGGAGGGGGAGAAGAACTTTCTTTGTCTTTCTTGAGTAGATGTTATGTTTTCATCATTCAGTTCAGTTCAGTAGTTCACTTTGCGACCCCATGAACTGCAGCACTCCAGGCCTCCCTGTCCATCACCAACTCCTGTAGTCCACCCACACCTATGTCCATTGAGTTGGTGATGCTATCCAACCATCTCATCCTCTGTTGTCCCCTTCTCCTCCTGCACTCAATCTTTCCCTGCATAAGGGTCTTTCCAAATGAGTCTGCTCTTCACATCAGGTGGCCAAAGTATTGAATTTCAGCTTCAACATCAGTCCTTCCAATGAACACCCAGGACTGATCTCCTTTAGGATGGACTGGTTTGATCTCCTTGCAGTCCAAGGAACTGTCAAGATTCTTCTCCAATGCCACAGTTCAAAAGCATCAATTCTTCTGTGCTCAGCTTTCTTTATAGTCCAACTCTCACATCCATACATGACTACAGGAATAACTGTAGCCTTGACTAGACGGACCTTTGTTGACAAAGTAATATCTCTGCTTTTTAATATGCTGTCTAGGTTGGTCATAACTTTCCTTCCAAAGAGTAAGTGTGTTCCAATTTCATGGCTGCAGTCACCATCTGCAGTGATATTGGAGCCTCCCAAAATAAAGTCAGCCACTGTTTCCCCATCTATTTGCCATGAAGTAATGGGACTTGATGCCATGATCCTAGTTTTCTGAATGTTGAGCCTTAAGCCAACATTTTCACTCTCCTCTTTCACTGTCATCATGAGGCTTTTTAGTTCCTCTTCACTTTCTGCCATAAGTGTGGTGTCATCTGCATATCTGAGGTTATTGATATTTTTCCCAGCAATCTTGATTCCAGCTTGTGCTTCTTCCAGTACAATATTTCTCATGCTTTACTCTGTATATGAGTTAAATAAACAGGGTGACAACATACAGCCTTGACATACTCCTTTTCATCATTAGTTCCTCATTCAAATTGAGCAGAGGAGTTTTCTTTTCCATAAATGCTCAAGCTAGGTACAGAAATTATTATTTTTATATAAGCATAGAGCATGTTCTAGATTTCATTAACTTACTGAGCTCACTGGGCAAGATGTGGGTCTCATGCCACCATTGTTTGTTTTATTGTTTGGGGCACTCCCCATGCTTCTGTTATATGGCTTTTTGCCAAGCAAGCTTGCTTAGTTTTGTGATTAAGCAAACTTGCTTTCTCAAGTAATCATTAACTTACAGGGGTCTCCCATATATTTCTACTTACAATCACCTGAAGGTTTTATCTATTTAATCACCTATTTTTCCCCTTTATTCTGTTCCTATCATTAAGATATGAATGTGCCCTTGCTAGAAGATTAAATCTCTGAAATAAGGGTCTTAATATTAGGAACAAAACTCTACTCAAGTCCAGGTCCAAGCAGTAAACAGTGTGTTATTGCTGACATTGGTCTCTGGCCAAACATTCTCTCCACATAAATTTACCTTGAAAAATTGTACGAAAGACACTATCAAGATACAGATATAGTAAAATTTTAAGTAGTTTAAACAATTAAGAGGGAAATTACAGTCAAATTTGAATCCAGACAAAAAGCCAGATAGGGAAGTTATTTGAAAGAAAGAGGAGTTTTAATGATTAGAATACGAGATGCTTTGTGGATTATACATGAGTATTATGGGTGTGAGAATATTGAGTATTTGGTGCAACTGAGAATAAAAAGGACTGGAAAGGAAATGAAGATACAAAGGGGAGAGTAGAGAGTCACTGAGAAAAACATTTTGGATATGGCAGGGTTACAATTTTTCTCAAAAAAAAGAAAGGAAGAAAGAAATACTTTCAATGCAGTACATTAAGCCAGTCTACCTTAACTGCACTATCAAAGAGCCTATTTGGGAAATATTAACATCACTGAGCATATTATTTCCATGGACTTCATTTTCTTTATATTAACTAGTTCATTTTTTTCATGATATCGTTGTTTGTTACTGTTGTTGTTCAATCGTGCAGTCATAGCTGACTCTTCAACCCCATGGACTGCAGAATGCCTTGTCTCCCTGTCCCTCTCCATCTCCCAAAGTTTGCCTAAGTTCATGTCCATTGCATCAGTGGTGGCATCCAGTCATCTCATCCTCTGTTGCCATCTTCTCCTTCTGCCCTCAATCTTTCCCAGCATCAAGGACTTTTCCAATGAGTTAGCTCTTCACAGTAGGTGACCACAATAATGGAGCTTCAACATCAGTCCTTCCAGTGAATATTCAGGGGTGATCTCCCTTAATATTGACTGGTTTGATCTCCTTGCTGTCCAACAGACTCTCAGGAGTCTTCCCCAGCTCCACAGTTCAAAGACATCAGTTCTTCAGCAGCTGGCATTCTTTATGGCCCAGCTGTCAGAACTGTACAGACCTTTGATAGCAGAGTAATGTCTTTTCTTTTCAGCACACTGTCTAGGTTCATCATAGCTTTCCTGCCAAAAAGCAATCATCTTCTGATTTCATGGCTGCAGTCACCATCAACAGTTATGATACAGTAGCACTCATTAAATATTACATTTTCAGTAAATGTGTTATTTCCCCTTTATAAGGTTACAAATGCCTCATAATGCTATGAACAACATTAAGAAACCTTGTAGAGTAATAATCTGAGATTCAGTTTGGGCTTCACCTAATGTGTATTATTTGTCCTGTTTTTAGAGCTATAGCAACCCAACTAAAGAAGCAGAGATATTTAGAAACAATTTGTACTATGATGTGGAGGGCAGCTAAAGAACCCCTTGGAGCAGTTATTCTTAGGTGTGCTTTACTGGGCTTCCCTGGTGGTTCAGATGGTAAAGAATCTGCCTACAGTGCAGGAGATCTGGGTTCGATCCCCAGGTTAGGAAGATCCCCTGGAGAAGGGAATGGCAACCCACTCCTATATTCTTGCTTGAACAATTCCAAGGACAGAGAAGCCTAGTGGGCTATAGTTCATTGGATTGCAAAGAGTGGAACATGACTGAGCAACGCTTTCACTTTCACTGTGCCAGTTTGCCAGTTCCTTGACTGCTAAGTATTGCCTCCTAAAGTCTTCTTATTGTTGCTCTCAGCTGAAGGGAACCACCTCAGCTGGAAACTTATCCCCTCTACCCCTGTCAGACAACCTACTGCCAATTATAGACTGGTATGTGGATTCAAAAGTCTAGCCCTCTTGCCTCACGGGGAGGAGAGCAACTTTGTGGTGCTTAAGTGTTTAGCTTTCTCCTTATGTTTCAGACCAAAGTGAGATTTCATCACTCTCATCTCTTTCTCTTTCTCTTTCCATAACCTGTTCCACTTCATAACTGAAAGGTTTATACTGCAGAACACTCCCTCAATCAATCCTGTGATTCAGAATCTCTACTTCACATACTGTTCTTGGGAGTTTCACTTGAAAAGATCATTTTTCATGTTGATAATGGGCACCGAACAAATAGTGTTTTTTTTTCTCCTACCTATACCAAGAAACTCTGCGCTCTTACTCCATAACTTCTCTTGGAGCTATTGAGGCACAAAATACTCTGAAGTTCCTGTAGCATTTATGAGTGAAAGACTGGAAACTAAGGTGAAGGTGAAGTTGCTCAGTCGTGTCCGACTCTTTGCGACCCCGTGGACTGTAACCTACTAAGCTTCTCTCTCCATGGGATTCTCCAGGCAAGAATACTGGAGTAGATTGCCATTTCCTTCTCCAGGGGATCTTCCCGACCCAGGGATGGAACCCGGGTCTCCTGCATTGGAGGCAGAAGCTTTAACCTCTGGGCCACCAGGGAAGCCCTGGAAACTAAAATGTAGGGGAATTAATGCACTCTGGGTTAAATTTTACTAATGAGAGAAAGGCTGAAATAGGTAAAGTATGCTTTCTTCTTTCTCCATTACCTTGCCTTGCCCATGAATTGTTGGAAGATGCAGTCTTCATTTGGCTCTCTAAATAGATCCCTAAACATAATGTGAAATCAGCTTGTCAAAAAGGTGGTCCCCTCCACCTCTCTCTCTCTCTCTCTTTCTTTCTCTCTCTTCATTCTTCAGCAAGGGATGCAAGGCTAAATCATAATCTATAATCAAATTTATTTTTGGTAATTTTTGTGAATATGA
>SJYF01000287.1:54367-66048 GCA_006410515.1 Procapra przewalskii
CACAAATCCCTGTATTCCATCCCCATTCAAGTTTGTACCTAGTCACCCTATGAATAAAGCCCAGCGTATGGAGTAGAAATATACAAGATGGTCACCAAAGCTGGGAGGGTCCCCCTGAACCTTGACCTGCTGGTACGACTCTAATCAAAATGACCATAGCACAGAGCTGTATTTAGCCCTGTCTCTTTGCTCTTGTTGCTCACTCAGTTGCGTCTGACTCTTTGTGAGCACATACACTGCAGCATACAAGGCTTCCCTGTCCTTCACTACTTTCTGAAGTTTGCTCAAACTCGTGTCCGTTGAGTAGGTGATGCCATCTAATCGTCTCATCCTCTGCCGTCCCCCTCCTCCCACCTACAATCGTTCCCAGCACTGGGATATTTTCCAGTGAGTTGGCTCTTCACATCAGCCCCACCTCTACTCTTTCATGATTCCCAGGTGAATCAATGGTAAAGAATCCGCCTGCCAATGCAGGAAACCAAGGAGACACAGGTTTGATCTCTGGGTGAGGAAGATCTCCTGGAGAAGGAAATGCCAACCTACCTCACTATTTTTCCCTGGAAAACTCCATGGACAGAGGAGCCTGGCTGGCCACAGTTCATGGGGTTGTAAGGAGTCGGACATGACTGAGCACACAGCTACACACTGCTTTTTCATTTGATCAACTGGCATCATAACTTTGGATTTCCTTATGCAGTGGGTAAAAAAATGAGCTGTATCTGAGTATTCTTGAGTCTGCTAAAAGACTCTGAGTCATCTGTCTCTGCAGTGTGCTTTTAGTACAAGGTTGTCCAGACCCGCAAGGAACCTGGCCTCTTAATTTCACATTTTGCATATGGCTCAGAGGTTAAAGCATCTGCCTCCAATGCGGGAGACCTAGGTTCGATCCCTGGGTCTGGAAGATCCCCTGGAGAAGGCAACGGCAACCCACTCCAGTATTCTTGCCTGGAGAATTCCATGGATGGAGGAGCCTGGTAGGCTACAGTCCACAGGGTCGCAAAGAGTCGGACACAACTGAGCGACTTCACCTTCATCTTCACCCTAATCATAATTTTTAATTTACTTCCATTGTTTAATCTAGATGAGCCTAAGGCTAAGTGTCCTCAGATATTCCACAGTTATCTTCAGTATACTTTAGTCTAACAAAATGGTATATACCCATTTTTTCTAATATCCATATTCTACTTTTTCTTAGTGAAGGAATCTTTAGAAATAACAAACCCAAAAGAAAGAATCTGATTTCAAGAATAGCTCCTAATCTCAACACTTCAGAGAAAATTGATGCTAATCTTTTGGTCTTTTTATTTCTGTGCTTTTTAAAAATGAATTAATATGTTTGCCATGGACACAAATGTCCTATAGTATTACTGCAACCTTTTTTATTTATCATGTTTTTCCCATATCAAACTCAACAATGTGACTTTTAGTGACTCCCTGGAATCTATTGTGTGGATAGGTGATCATTTAATCAATCCCTGTTTGGTTTTCACTCTCTCGGCTACCCTTCCCTTTCCCCCAGTTAGTCCAGTAGTTTGTGAGCCAGGGAGAAGAGGACCGGAGGAACTGTGGCAAAGAGAGAGGCAGGAGTAGCTTCAGGCCAGCTTTGGAGACAGGGTGGCAAAACCCCAGTGTTGGCTTATGACTCATGCCACCCCAGCAGTGTCCGGGCACAACCCTGACTGGGGCAGAGACTGAGGACTCTCAGCCCTGGATAAGTATGGCTGGAAACAACTCTTCCATTTTTCCTTCTTCCTGCCATAAGTTCTCAATTTAATTTGGTTAATAAATGCTTTTCATTTCAAATTCCAATTCATTTGTACTTTCCTATGAAAAATGAATTGTATGATTCTGGGAATGCAGAACATGTTATACCTGATTCTCTTTTCTCTATCAAAGCTGAAAATAAACTTGAAAAGTTACACCTTACCTTTGATATTTTCCTATTCTGAGTTTTTGTGATAGCTAAGACCTAGTCTTTTTACTGGAGAAGGAAATGGCAACCCACTCCAGGGCTCCTGCCTGGAAAATTCCATGGATGGAGGAGCCAGGTAGGCTGCAGTCCAAGGCGTCGCAAACAGTCAGACACAACTGAACGACTTCACTTTCTTTCTTTCTATAGTTCCTTTTGGAGAAGGAAATGGCAATCCACTCCATCATTCTTGCCTGGAGAATCCATGTACAGAGGGGTCTGGTGGGGTCACAGTCTATGGGGTCACAAAGAATCAGACACGACTAAGTAACACACACACACACACAGTCTTTTTATACTTACAGAATAAATTTGGTTACTTCTGGTACATAGTAAACCCAAGTTCAAAGTGTTAGGTTCACAAAGAGATGTGCACTTTCCTAAATTTGAAACACAAGGAATAGGCTGACAACCAGTGTGAGAATTCTTGAGTAGACAAATGTACATCCTCTAGAATTTGAACCAAAACAAGGCAGCCAGTGGTGTCCATCCCTAAAGTGACACGAGAGGTGGCTTAAAACAATGATATGACTAATGAAAATGTTTAAACTCAAAGTTTATCTTTTAATTACAATAACTTATTTCCTGCCCACTTTAATTTGAATTGGAAGTAGCCCCACTCTAAATCTATCTCAGGCTAGGTTTAGATTGTTTTATTTGGCACCATATAAATTTAGAAGTATGTATACTGTAATTTTTCCCCTCTTGTATGTAGCTCAAATGATTTTACCAAAAAAATTCCTCTCTGGCTTGTCTAAAATAAGAGGAATGGGAGTTTAGGGATTCAGGTCAACTTCTGACTCAGCTACTGTTTTAGCTTATGGATTGTTTGACTCTTAGTCTGTACTATGTCAACCCACATTAAAACTGAAAACTGTTTCCTGCTTTGCCACCAAAATCCACTTGCACAAGCCTTTTGTGTTTAAAGCATTGTCTGAAAGCTTTGATGAGACAAGGAGGTTTACAATTAAAACTGTAAAGTCTGGTCTTAAGATAATTGTTTTTCTTCCAAATAGTTATATTTTGGTTGATATTTGCTTTAGTATATTAACCAAAAATAAATTCCTTTCTGAGCCTTTGAAGTACCTATCATTTCATAATAGGGAGAGTTTTGTTTCCATGCAGCTTCTTCAATCTCATGCAATACACATTTTGGGACATCTTCCTTTCTCTTTCTGTCAGCCTTACCAACGATATGTGAGTCCAAACTGGAACTCTTATCCTTAATGAGGGGTTCCTGAAATCTGGTGTACACAGAGGCACATATCCATTTGTTGTTGGTGTTGTTCAGTTGCTAAGTTGTGTACAACTCTTTGCGACCTTGTGGACTGCAACACTCAAGGCTCCTCTGTCATACACTGTCCCCCAGAGTTTGCTCAAATTCATGTCCACTGAGCAAATGATGCTATCTAATCATCTCATCCTCTGCCACCCCTTCTCCTTTGCTTCAGTCTTTCCCAACTTCAAGGTCTTTTACAATGAGTCAGCTATTCCCATCAAGTGGCAAAGTATTGGAACTTCAGCATCACTCTTTCCAATGAATATTCAGGGTTGATCTCCTTTAGGATTGACTGGTTTGATCTCCTGCTCTCCAAGGGATTCTCAAGAGTCTTCTCCAGCACCACAATTCAAAAGCATCAATTCTCCAGTGTTTACCCTTCTATATGGTTCAGCTCTCACATCTGTGCATGACAACTTTGCATATATGGACTTTATCGACAAAGTAACGTCTTTGTTTTTTAATATGCTATCTAGGTTTGTCATATCTTTTCTTAAAGGAGCATCTTTTAATTTCATTGCTGCAAGTCACTATCCCGAGTGATTTTGGAGCCCAAGAAAATAAAATCTGTCACTGTTTCCACTTTTTCCCCATTATTTGCCACAACATGATGGGAACAGATGCCATGATCTTAGTTTCTCTAATGTTGAGTTTTAAGCCTGCTTTTTACTCTCCTCTTTCGCGTTCATCAAGAGGCTCCTTAGTTCCTCTTCACTTTCTGCCATTAAAGTGGTATCTGCACATCTGAGGTTGTTGATATTTCTCCTGGCAATCTACATTCCAACTTGTGATTCATTCTGCCCAACATTTCCCATGATGTACTCTGCATCTAATTTAAAGAAGCAGGATGACAGTATACAACTTTGTTGTATTCCTTTGCCTATTTTGAACCAGTCAGTTGTTGCACGTGCATTTCTAACTGTTGCTTCCTGTCCTGCACACAAGTTTCTCAGGAGGTAGGTAAGGTGGTCTGGCATTCTCATTTCCTTAAGAGTTTTCCACAGTTTGTTGTGCTCCACAGTCAAAAAGCATTAGTGTAGTCAATGAAGCAGAAGTAGATGGTTTTTTTTCTGGAACTCCCTAGCTTTCTCCATGATCCAACAAATGTTGGCAGTTGGATCTCTGGTTCTTCTGCCTCTTCAAAGCCCAGTTTGTACATCTAGAAGTTCTCAGTTCACAAATTGCTGAAGATTAGCTTGAAGGATTTAGAGCATAACCCTGCTAGCGTATGAAATGTACACAACTGTACATTGTGGCAGTAGTTTGAACATTCTTTGGCATTGCCCTTCCTTGAGACTAGAATGAAGACTGATATTTTCTAGTCCTGTGGACACTGCTGAGTTTTCCAAATTTGCTGACCTACTGAGTGCAGCACTTTAACAGCATCATCATTTAAGATTTTAAATAGCTCATCAGAATTTCATCACCTCCACTAGCTTTGTTCATAGTAATGCTTCCTAATGCCCACTTGACTTCACTTTCCAGGATTCTGACTTTAGGTGGCCATCCATTTCATTAAGATCTTTCTTGTATAGTTCATCTCTGTATTCTTGCCATCTCTACTTAATGTCTTCTGCTTCTGTTGGGTCCTAACTATTTTTGCCCATTATCATGCCCATCCTTTCATGAAATATTCACTTGATAGTTCCAATTTTCTTGAAGAGATCTCTAATCTTTCCCATTCTATTGTTTTTCTCTATTTATTTGCATTGTTCATTTAAGAATGCTTTCTTATCTCTCCTTGCCTTGCAACCACTTTGACTTCTTGCATTTCTTTTTCTTTGGGATAGTTTTGGTCACTGCCTCCTGTTCAATGTTACAAACCTCTGTCCATAGTTCTTTAGGCACTCTGTCTACCAGATCTTATCCCTTGAATCTATTTATCACTTATCCTGTAAAATCATAAGGGATTTGATTTTGGTCATACCTGAATGGCCTAGAGGTGTTCCCTGTGCTGTTCTTAGTCGCTCAGCCATGTCCAACTCTTTGTGACCCCATGAACTGTAGCCTGCCAGGCTCCTCTGTCCATGGGGATTCTCCAGGCAAGAATACTGGAACGGGTTGCCACACCCACTTCCAGGGGATCTTCCCAACCCAGGGATCAAACCCAAGTCTCCTGAATTGCAGGTGGATTCTTGACCATCTGAGCCACAAGGGAAGCCCAGTGATTTTCCCTATTCTGTTCAATGTAAGACTGACTTTTGCAATAAGGAGTTAATGATCTGAGCTATAGTCAGTGCTAGGTGTTGTTTTTGCTGAAGAGCTTTTCCATCTTTGGCAAAAGAACATAATCAATCTGATTTCAGTGTTGACCATCTGGTGATGTCCATGGGTAGAGCTGTCTCTTGGGTTGGAAAAATGTTTTTTGCTATGACCAATGTGTTGTCTTGACAAAATTCTGTTACCCTTTGCCCTGCTTCATTCTGTACTCCAAGGCCAACCTTGCCTGTTACTCCAGGTATCCCTTGACTTCTTGTTTCCCAAATTTCATCATATGGCATTCCAATCCCATATAATAAAAAGGACATCCTTTTGTGATGTTAGTTCTAGACGATGTTCAAGTCTTCAGAGACCATCAGCTTCAGCATCTTCAGCAAAAGGGTTGAGGTATAGTCTTGGACTACTCTGAACTTGAATGGTTTGTCTTAGAAATGAACTGAGATCATCCTGTCGTTTTTGAGGTTGCATTCACATTCTGCATTTTAGACTCTTGTTGACTGTAAGAGCTACTCCATGTATTCTAAGGGATTCTTGCCTGCAGTAGTAGATATAAAGGTTACTGAATTTAAATTTCTTATTCCCATCACTGATTCCTAAGATGCTGATGTTCAATCTTAACATCTTCTGCTTGACCACATTCAATTTACCTTGATTCATGGACCTAATATTCAGGTTCCTATGCAAAATTGTTCTTTACAGCATTGAACTTTACTTTCACCACCAGAAACATCCACAGCTGAGTGTCATTTCCTCTCTGACCCAATCACTTCATTCTTCATTCTTACTGGAGTAGAGTAATTGCCCTCCATTCTTCCCGAGTAGCATATTAGACTCTTTCCAACATGGGGAGCTCATTTTCCAATGTCAAATCTTTTTGCCTTTTCATATTGTCCGTGTGGTTCTCCAAGCAAGAATACTAGAGTGGGTGTCTCTGCATGACATGGCTCATAGCTTCACTGAGTTATGCAAGCCTCTTCTCCTCAACAGTGTTCTGATCCATGATGGAGAAATACCCAATATTACATCCATTAATATTTTCACAATAGCAATTAAGAATAAATGTCCTAGGTATTTTATTCTTTTTGCAATGATGAATGGAATTGATTCCTTAATTTCTTTTTCTTATTTTTCATTGTTAGCATATAGGAATGCAAGTGATTTCTATGTATTGATTTTGTATCCTGTGACTTTGCTGAATTCACTGATTAGCTCTAGTAATTTTCTGATAGTATCTTTAGAGGCTTCTATGTATATAGTATGGCATCTGCAAACAGTGATAGCTTTACTTCTTCTTTTCCTATCTGGATTCCTTTTATTTCTTTTTCTTCTCTGATTGCTGTAGCTCAGTTCAGTTCAGTTCAGTTGCTCTGTCATGTCCAACTCTTTGTGACCTCATGGACTGCAGCATGCCAGGCTTCCCTGTCCATCACCAACTCCTGGAGCTTGCTCATGTCCGTCTAGTCAGTGATGTCATCCAACCATCTCATCCTGTCTTCCCCTTCTCCTCCTGCCTTCAATCTTTCCCAGCATCAGGGTCTTTTCCAATGAGTCAGTTCTTCACATCAGGTGGCCAAAGTATTGGAGCTTAAGCTTAAGCATCAGTCCAGGGTTGATTTCCTTCAAGACTGACTGGTTTGATCTCCTTGCGATTCAAGGGACTCTCAAGAGACTTCTCCAACACCACAGTTCAAAAGCATAAATTCTTTGGTGCTCAGCTTTCTTTATAGTGCAACTCTCACATCCATACATGACTACTGGAAAAACCATAGCTTTGACTAGACAGATTATTACTGGCAAAATGAAGTAAAGTTGCTGAGTCATGTCTGACTCTTTGTGAGCCCATGGAATTCTCCAGGCCAGAATATGGGAGTGGGTAGCCTTTGCCTTCTCCAGGGGACCTTCCCAACCCATGGATCGAATCCAGGTCTCCCACATTGCAGGCAGATTCTTTGGCAGCTGAGCTACGAGGGAAGCCCAAGAATAACTGGAGTGGGTAGCCTATCCTTCTCCAATGGATCTTCCCAACCCAGGAGTTGAACCAGTGTCTCCTGCATTGCAGGTGGATTCTTTACCAACTGAGCTATCAGGGAAGCCCATCAGCAAAGTAATGTCTCTTCTTTTTAAGATGCTGTCTATGTTGGTCATAGCTTTTCTTCCAAGGAGCAAGTGTCTTTTAATTTCATGGCTGCAGTCACCATCTGCAGTGATTTTGAAACCCCCCAAAGTCAAGTCTCTCACTGTCTCCATTGCTTCCTCATCTATTTGCCATGAAAAAATAGACCAAATGCCATGATATTAGTTTTTTGAATGTTGAGTTTTAAGCCAACTTTTTCCACTCTCCTCTTTCACTTTCATCAAGAGGTTCTTTAGTTCTTTGCTTCCTGCCATAAGGATGGTGTTATCTGTGTATCTGAGGTTGTTGGTATTTCTCCCAGCAATCTTGATTCCAGCTTGTGCTTCAGCTACGACTTTCAAAACTATATTGAATGATAGTGGTGAGAGTGGACCCTTGTCTTGTCTTGTTCCTGACCTTATGGGGAATGTTTGCAGTTTTTCACCATTGAGAATAATGTTTGCTATAGGTTTATCATATATATATATATATATCATATATCCTTTTTTCAAAGGAAACTATAAGCAAGGTGAAAAGACAACCTTCAGAATGGGAGAAAATAAAAACAAAAGAAACAACTGACAAAAGATTAATTTCCAAAATATACAAACGGCTCATACTACTCAATACCAGTAAAAGAAACAACCCACTCAAAATTGGGGAAAAGACCTAAACAGACATTTCTCCAAAGGAGACATTGAGATGGCTAGCAAACATATGAAAATATGTTCAACATCACTCATTACTAGAGAAATGCAAATCAAAACTACAATGAGATATTACTTCACACTAGTCAGAATGGCCACCAAAAAAAAGTCTGCCAACAATAAATGCTGGAAAGGGTGTGAAGAAAAGGAAACCCTCTTGCACTGTTGATGGGAATGTAAATTGATACAGCCACTATGGAAGACCGTACGAAGATTTCTTTAAAAACTAGAAATAAAACCACCATATGACTCAGCAATCCCACTCCTAGGCATGTACCCTGAGGAAATGAAAATTTAAAATGAGGCATGTACCCCAGTGTTTATTGCAGCACTATTTACAGTAGCTAGAACATGGAAGCCACCCAGATGTCCATCAACAGACGAATGGACAAGGAAGTTGTGGTGCGTATACACAATGGAGTATTACTCAGCCATAAAAAGGAATGCATTTGAGTCAGTTCTATTGAGGTGGATGAATCTAGAGCCTATTATACAGAGTGAAGTGAGTCAGAAAGAGAAGGATAAATATTGCATACTAACACATATATACGGAATCTAGAAAGATCGTACCAAAGAATTTATTTGCAGGGCAGCTATGGTGAAACAGACATAGAGAACAGACTTACGGACATGAGATGAGGGGAGAAGAGAGTGAGATGTATGGAAAGAGTAACCTGGAAACTTATCTGTAAAACAGATAGCCAATAGGAAATTTGTATATGGCTCAAGGGCTCTGTATCAACCTAGAGGTGTGGGATGGGGAGGGACACGGGAGGGATGTTCAAGAGGGAGGAAATATATGTATTTCTATGGCTGATTCATGTTGAGGTTTGACAGAAAACAACAAAATTCTGTAAAGCAAGCATCCTTCGATTAGAAAATAAATATTTTTTTTTAAAGAATAAATGTCCCAAAGGAACTTAGTAGCCCAACTGCTGGCAAGTCCAGAGCCTGGATGAGCTTTGTAGCTGGTGACAAGGATGTTGTGCCCTCCTTCACCGTCAGGGCCATCCTGAAGCAGCCTCACCTCAGCCACAGGAAAGCTACCGATGTCGCCTCACTTTACCAGTGGGATACAGAGCCTGAGTTCTACAATCATTGACAAAATTCCTCATGTTTCCAGTGACTAAACCACCCCAAACTCATTTGTAGCTGGGAACATGCCACGCACAGACTGGCTTTATTGTAAATGTCCAGAACTGTACCAAAAGGAGGGGATTTCCTTCTGGGTTTATTCCAATCCAGGCTGGAAATGGAGGCACTGTTAATGGGGGAGATTATTAATGGATGCTGAAGAGACTCACAGGGTCCACAAGAGGGGGCTTTGTCTGCAGGGCCAGAAGCCAACAGCATACCACCTGCTGGAGACTTCTAAATTTCAGCAGCTCTTAGCAAGTCAAAGAGGATAAGAGTGAGGGTGGTCAGAAGACTTTAGACAGAGAGGGGAAAAGAGACCTGAGCTACAAGGGTGTACTATCCCCTGGAGGAAAGCTGGACGAGCCCTGAAAACAAACTCTATGACCAGAGGAACATGCAGACCCTGCCCCAGGAATCCCACTCTGTCAAGTCTTATATGGTGTAAACACCTCAGCATGGGGCAAATATGACTTAGGCTGGTGGTTTACCACAAGCTGTTCACTCTCTCATTTCCATTTCGCCTCATCTTTTGGATGTGGTATACGCCCAGCTTCCTCCCTTCATCCTCAGTGGCTTCACAAAGCAACAGCACTCACCCAAGCCAGCCGCTGTTGCGTGCTCAGCCTCACGAGAGCTTCACAGTCCTGTGACCTCTGCTTTTCTCCTCATTACACCAGGCTCCTGCAGCCCTGAAAAATATTGCCCCTGGGCAATACTGTCAGTGGAACGCTAGACACTTACAAACATGTAGAAAGCACACTTCTACATAATAAATCTAATAATAGCCTAACATTCTTCCTAGCCTAGAATGTGCTCTTTCATTTTCTTTCCATAATCGTGGCTGCCATTAATTCAGCCTATCTTCTGTGAGTGGCACTGTACTAGATAATTTGTAAATCTTAATAAATCCTCATAACTGAACAATGTTTTTACAACAGTTTACTGTTGGAAAACTCAGGCTCAAGTGAAATAACTTATTTGAATCATTTACTACAGTGGCAGACCCAAGTCTGTCTAATTCTCTCTCCATCAGGTCAGAGTAATACACATCCTGACCACCTTCACCTTTATCCTGAGAACACTATACTTACATATATAAAGGGGGAGGAGATGAAAAATACTAAAATACTTTATTATTTAGTTTAAGCTTTGGGCCCAAAAATCCATTGCAGGAACTAGGTTATTGGGCTGGACCATAGGAAAATTCTTCTTCTTATTATTATTATTATTATTTTTTTTTTGCTTCAGAGACATGGGGATCTTCTTTCCCCTCAAGCCCAGATACCAATCTTGAATCTTAAAACTCCAGTGAAAAGAAAATTCATATCTCATAGAGCCAGGGATATTGGAGATGCAGATAAGGGGAAGGAGGGAGCAGATTACTTAATACTCAACTTATATTAAAATTGACTAGGTCACCTCCCCTAGGTTTTTCAGGCTGGTATGGTAGCAATAAATTTGGTTACGTGTGGGAAAAGTGAAAGTGAGAGTTGCCTAGGGTTGATTGAGTCCAGATTCTTAAGCCCATACACATAAAAGAAAACACATCCATGGGATCCACTTAGAGAACACCAGCTCTAGAAAAAGGAAAAATGCTTCCAGAATGTTCTCAAATTTGCACAATACATCTGCCTTTAGAGTGAAACTTCTTGCTTTAAGTCTTCTCTAGAGTGTTAGAAGAGGTGTATCAGGGTGGAGATACTTTGAAATCTCTCTTCACATGGGCATCATAGCTGCTAATTATAACTAGAAATGCCTTGTTGATAATGTTCATTATTTATTACATGCAACAGAATAAAGTTGTAAGGAAACTTACTTTGGTCAGGGTGAGTTCAATATGAATAAAGTGGGAATATTAGTGAGTCACTGGAATACTCATTTCAGTTTCAAGAACACTTCTTCAGATAACCATGCTATACCTCTCCAAACTTAAATCATTCCCCTGCTTTCAGTCCTAGAATGTGAGTGATGGAGACCACCCTCACTGCTCCTATGACCAAGCGAGCTCAGTACCCTCAAAACAGGGTGGCATAGCCAGTACTGCCCTGGCGACTGAGAAGGGAAAAGAACACATTGTACAACAAAGGAAAGAAACAAAAGTCTTTTTTTTTAATAAAAATTTATTTTTTTTTCATTTTTTTAAAAAAATTATTATTATTATTTCCCTACATTACAATACTGTATTTGTTTTGCCATACATTGACATGCGTTGGCCACAGGTGTACCCAATCTCCCAATGCCGAAGCCCCTTCCCAC
>SJYF01000287.1:77585-94570 GCA_006410515.1 Procapra przewalskii
TGCCATTCTCCCAAACCAACCCACCCTCTCCCTCTCCCTCAGAGTCCAAAAGTCCGTTCTATACCTCTGTGTCTCTTCTGGTATCTCACATAGAGGGTCATCATTACTATCTTTACGGATACATAAAGTAAGCCCGTATGTACTTACATAAAGTAAGTAAGGCTATCATAGTAAGCACTCAATATACATTATTTGTTGTCATTATTGTAGTCATTCTTCTGTTTTCTTTCCATCTTCTGCTTTTCACTTTCTAGCATTTAAAAGGACGCTTCCCCTGTTTTGCCATTTAAACCTTATTTCCTTCACGTCCCTAAGGGCTCTCAGTCTCCGCTCTAGGCAGGAGTCTGTGATTTACAGAATCTGAGGGGCACCTGAGGGTTAACTGAGGACAGAGCAAGGGGGCCTATCTTGGATTATGCAAAGGAAGTGACATCATCACTTCCTGAATCACAGAAAAACCTAAAAAAATCGTCTCAGGAAAAATTTTTTAAATGTTTCACTGTAATCTTGGTACACTGTTGTTCATACATTCATGGAATGCATAGACAAATTTACCAAATTTGGTCATAGCTAAAAAACATGTCACTCATGAATATTTTAAAATATCATGGAAATGTCTACTAATCTAGATGCTTTTTTGAAATGAAATTCTGCTGCTTTTTGTGTGAACTAACTCATGAGTAATTAAATCATTCAAGTTTTCCAGTTCACACACCAAGGGGCCCTTAGAAATTAGTGAGTGAACTAATAAGCCTTGACTTTCTCAACTGTAAGAATCTAAATGTGTTTCATTCTAGAACTAGAATGTTATTTCATTTTATGAGGAATACATCCAAATTAATTAATCCAAATCTGGAGTTGGTATATAAATACCCAGAAAGAGAGATTTATATATTGATATAAAAACACAAATATTTGAAATGAAAATGTGGAACTTGGCCATCACTTCATGAAAGCCTTCAATGTGCTGACATCTGACAGCTGTCTGGCAAGTTTACAGTCAAAACGGGAATGGAGAACAAAGGATGTAAAAGGACAAAGCTCTTTGGGAAAATATATTATTAAACAGCACTTACATGGGGGGATAGGCGTCCTGAGCAGAACTGACTAAGAGAATACTAGCGCCTGAGGACACGTGTCTGTGGACATACTGGCCTCCTGAGCAATTCATGTGGATTATCAAACATGAATAGACCTTGAAGTATGCAAGTGTTAGCAGCTGCGTCGCGTCCAACTCTTTGTGACCCCATGGACTATAGCCCAACAGGCTCCTCTGTCCATGGGATTCTCTAGGCAAGCATACTGGAATGGTTTGCCATTTCCTTCTCCATGGGATCTTCCTTACCCAGGGATTGAACCTGGGTCTTCTGCATTGCAGGCAGATTCTTTACCATAAAGTGTAACACAAAACGGCAACGAATTAATAGGCTGGGCATCCTCAGATCACTAAATGCCACAGGCAAATGGAATGGGGAACCAGAGCAGAAGAAGCAGAGCAATCTGTGTCAATTACTTCACTGAAATGGATTTAAAACAAGGGGAAAGAAGAAATTCTGCAATCTTTCCTTCACTCATTCATCCCTTTAATCAACATGCATTTTTAGGACACATCTGGTGCTCAGAGTGGCCGCAGCCGGCTAGTGTTACATGTCCTTTTCTGCTCTATTTTTGTCACATATGTCACTCTTCCAGAAAGCAAATTCCATTTTGCTGAATTACTTCTCTGTTCAAATCTTTAGAGTATAGCCAATTTCAACTCTTCCTTGAACAGAAAAGCACCAAACATAGAGATATGTGAACCAGCAAAATGGACTGCAGCCTTGTTTATAAGGGCAAAACCTAGAACAAAAGGAATATTCATCAGTGAGAGAAAGATCAACTATACTGTGGTATATCTATGACATGAAAGACTTTTAAAAGAACGATTTCAATCCATAGCAATAAACTTGAAGGAACCTCTACAGTGAATTCTACTTTTGTAAAACAGTGACTTAAAAACTGCCCTATACGGTGTGTTTATATATGATTACATGCACTGGTAGGGACATGGGGAGACACACACATGGAAGGTAAAACTGACAAAGTGGAGCGAGGACCTAAAAAATAAAACAATTTAAAATGTTACATTCAAAAACAGCATGTTTCATACATAATTTAAAATAAAAATTTAAGGTAGGTGGTGTATAGGCATAAAATGTTAATGGTCGTTAACTCGGTGATAGAATTTTAGATAGCTTTTGTTTTCTTCCTTACACTTTGAACTTTTTCAACTTTACAATATTTGAAAATCTGTCAGTATTACAAAAAATTTTTACGTGTTATAATAAATCATCAGGACACAGATTCCTCACACTAGAGTTATTTTTTAGAAAGTCCTGAATACTGGGTTGTTTTCCATATCCTCTTTTTTATTATTTTATTGAAGTATATTTGATTTATAATATGTTATAAGTGTACAATGTAGTAATTAACAATTTTAAAGGTTATACTATATTTACATTTATTATAAAATATTGGCTCTATTCCCTGAGTTGTACAATGTATCTTTCCAGTTGGCACCTCTTATCCCTTACTCCTAGATTTCCCCTCCCCTTTCTCTATTGATGACCGCTAGTTTGTTCACTATATATGCGAGTCTGCTTATTCTCTGTTCTATTTACAAGCTTGCTGTATTTTTTAGATTCCATATTATATATGCTATCATACAGCATTTGTTTTTCTCTGTCTGACATTTCACTTAGTGTAATGAAGGCAGTGGCAACCCACTCCAGTGTTCTTGCCTGGAGAATCCCAGGGATCGGGGAGCCTGGTGGGCTGCCGTCTATGGGGCTGCACAGAGTTGGACACGACTGAAGCGACTTCGTAGTAGCAGTAGTAATGTCCTCCAAGTCCATGCATGTTGCTACAAATGGCAAAATTTCATTACTTTTTTACATAGCTGAGTATTATTTTATTGTTTATATATGTTGTTGTTGTTCAGTCATTAAGTCATGTCCAGCTCTTTGCAACCCCATGAACTCCAGCATGCCAGGCTTCCCTGTCCTTCACTATCTCCCAGGGTTTGCTCAAACTCATGTCCACTGAGTCAGTAATGCCATCCAACCACCTCATCCTCTGTTGCTCCCTTTTCCTCTTGCCCTCAGTCTTTCAAAGTATCAGGGTCTTTTCCAATGAGTTGGCTCTTTGCATCAGACGGCCAAAGTATTGGAGCTTTAGCTTCAGAATCAGTCTTTCCAATTAATATTCAGGGTTGAAAGACTGACTTTTTTGATCTCCTTGATGCCCAAGGGACTCTCAAGATTCTTTGTCAACACTACAGTTCGAAAGCAGCATTTCTTCAGTGCTCAGCCTTTTTTCTGGTCCAACTCTCACATCCATACATGACTTCTAGAAAAACCATCGTTTTGACTATGCAGACCTTCATTGGCAAAGTGATGTCTCTGCTTTTTAATATGCTGTCTAGGTTTGTCATAGCTTTTCCTCCAAGGAGGAAGCGTGGCTTGCAATCACCACCCATAGTGATTTTGGAGCCCAAGAAAAGAAAACCTTTCACTGTTTCTACTTTTTCCTAATCTATTTGCCATGAAGTCATGGGACTCTATGCCATGATCTTAATTTATTGAATGCTGACTTTTAAGCCAGCTTTTTCACTCTCTTCTTTCACCCTCATCAAGAGGTTCTCTGGTTCCTCTTCACTTTCTGTCATTAGAGTGGTATCATATGCATACATGAAGTTGCAGGTATTTCTTCCAGAAAGCTTGATTCCAGCTTGTGATTCATCCAGCCCAGCATTTTGCATGATGTACTCTGCATATAAATTAAATAAGCAGGGTGACAATATACAGCTTCTATGTACTGTGTTCCCAATTTTGAACCAGTCCATTGTTCCAGGTCCAGTTCTAACTGTTGTTTCTTGACCTGCATACAGGTAAGATGGTCTGGTATTCCCATCTCTTTAAGAATTTTCCACAATTTGTGGTGATCCACACAGTCAAATGTGTGTATTCCATCTTTTTTTAATCCACTCATCTGTTAATGGACACTTAATTTGCTATCATATTTTGGCAATCGTAAATAATGCTGCTATGAATATTGGGGTGCATATCTTTTCCAATTAGTGCTTTCATTTTTTTCAAATATATGCCTTTTGGATATATGTACTTCCCATACTTTGGCACAAGAAGATGTGGGCTAATGATACTCATGCTGATTTTCCAGTGTAAACCATGTGACTACAATATTACATTACATCCTATACATCTACACGTCCCATTCAAGCTTCATTTTATCATTTGTTTGAATTTAATTCTATTATGGAAACCAACATATTCATTAGAGCTAATGTGAATCTTATCCACAAGCTTGGAAAGGATCATGTAATTGCTTTCCAGGACCTAACTGTTCCTAAGTGATCATTCTGCCAAAACAGTTCTGATCTCTCTCTCTCTCCTACCCTTTACCCAGCATATAACAGAACAATGTAATGATGATATCCCTCTCATTGCTCTATGTATCTTGAGGATTTCAGCTAAGTTTGCACAGCCCAGCAATCATAAATTGACCAGGACCTGATTAACTATGCAGAACAAGGTGGCAGAAAAGTTCCATTTATTTTGTCCTAAGAGAAAGAACCAAGCATAATGATTACAAAAATTTTTCACAAATGTTAAAAGTGAATTTTAGCTTTTCAAAAGCATTATATATGACTGAAAGTGAGAGTGTTAGTCATTCAATCATGCCCAGCACTTTGCAGCCCAATGGACTGTAGCCCACCAGGCTCCTCTGTCTATGGGATACTCCAGATAAGAATACTGAAGTGGATTTCCATTCCCTCCTCCAGGGGATCTTCCCAAACCAGGGACCAAACCCTGGTCTCCTGCGTTACAGGCACACTCCTTACCATCTGAGCCACCTACATGCTTGACTACAATGAGTCAAGCATTTACAAACTCACTCAGACTCTTTATATTGAGTGTGAGCCAAGCAAACTAACTCTAAATGGGTGAGGCTCCCAAAGGTGAGATTTGTAATGGTGATGAATACCCTGCAGTGGCACCAGAAACAGAAGAGTTTAGTCATCAGACATGATCGTCCCTCCTCCAAGAGCAAGCAGCACTGCAAAAGACACAGGCCAGATGGCCTGCATGGTGGTCCAACTCATGAACATTCACGAATTAATTAGGTATGCTGTTCTCTAGTTTTGCATACATCATCCCTTGGCTTTAACACATTTGTTGAGTGTTTAACTGTGTTCTAATTATTGGCAACTAAGCAGCAACAAAAAGTTTTAAGAGATAAGGAAACTGAAGCAGACAGATTTTAAAACATATTTAAGCAAAACAACTGACAAAGTAAATCAAAATTTCTTATCTGTGGAACTTTTTCAGAACTTTCTAAAGGCAGGGGCATTTTTTATTCATTTCTGTATGTCTAGTGCATGGGACACTTGAGCCAGCATGTGAGAGGCTTTTGGTAAAATATCTGTTAGATAGATTGATGACTCCATCCACTAGAGTATTGTCCTTTACATTCTATTAAAAAAATGAAGGAAAGTTATTAACATGGGATATCCAGAGCCTGCAGAAAGAAACATAACATGTATTAAACCAATTATTTTTAATTCCAAATGTTTTAAATGCAAATATTTCCCAATGATTAGAAGACAGTGTTGTAAAACATGTAATTACACATTCATTTTGGTGAGTCCTTTCATTTGTCCTTCTTGTACACATAATTTTATAATAATTGTCATAATGGAAAACCGTAGAGAGTCCCATGGCAACAGGGCTTCTGCTTTGTTAAGAAGAGACACACAGTTTCCATCATTTTGTGATTTACTTTACTGAGGAAGTAAGGAAGAGGAACTACAGGAAGAGATAAAACGGAAAACAAGGAAAATCATTATCTCAGTGAATCATCACATTTTCTAGGTGGATGCATCCATGGCGTTAATAAATTGGTAGGCAGGTCTGATGTATCTCCTTTTCTCCTGCCGCCTCCCACAGTTTATTCACTGTCTTCCCTATCTGTTCTGCAAACGGGGGAGAGCCCAGCCCTATCAGCTTCCCGAGCCACCCACAGCAGGAATGCATCAGTAAGCACCCACAGTGCCCTTTGGCTTCTCTCTCTGAGCTCCCTGATTCCCTTCCTGTCTTCTGATCACTGCTCCCCTGCCCATCCCTCTCAGTGCCATCATCCTCCAAGGTTCCATCGCAGTTCTTTGCATCCAGGCACCCTAGCACAGTGTCCCCCTGATGCCACAACATCAAAACCTCTGCTTTCGCAAATCTGGATTTTCAGCCCCAACTCTCTCAATGGCCCACAGCTGGCATTTCTGCCTTTGTGCTTGCCATATTCCAAAAGGGAAATTACATCATAGGTCAAACACTGCAGAAAGGTGAACAAAGGGAAGAAATAAAATGAGGCTTTGGGATCTAGGAGATCACTGATAATGTGCAAGAGAGCATTTCTATGAAATGTCAAGAGAAGCCATAATAGGTAGCTATGTATTGTTCACTCAGCCAAAAACAAATTCCTTAACTTCTAATCTCTTCATATTTTGATGTTACTCCTGTTATCCAATCTTTAAATTCCTACTCCGAATTAATTCCAAATCTCAGTCACTCTCATGCTTTCCTTCCTATCTTTATTATACTGTTGTTAGCTATGTTTCATCCATTTATGGAGGTTCATGTTTTACCCTCTCTGCTGGAGTTTCAGATTCTCTGACTTACTGAGTCAGTGGATCATCCTGAACCACTGCACTTTGATAGGCATGTGTGATCAGTCACTCAGTCATGTCTGACTGTTTGCAACTCTGTGGACTGTAACCCACAAGGTTCCTCTGTCCATGGAATTTTCCAGGCAAGAATACTGGAGTGGGTTGCCTTTTCCTTCTCCAGGGGAACTTCCTGACCCAGGGATTAAACTCACATCTCCTGCACTGGCAAGTGGATTCTTTACCACCACACCACCTTGGAAGCTTGTGTCTTGATATACCCTAGTCTATTCTCCTTTTCTTGTGAAGTGAACTTAATTCAATTTTGTCATCTGCAGTTCTTAGAATAGACCAATTTGTAAGTAATACTACAATTTGTATTTAATATGGGTGAGAATTAGCTTCTGTCCCACAACCTCTCCACTGAGTAAAACTCAGAACAAATTCTGTCACATAAATATATTTACTATACAAATATCATTAGCAAGTAGACAAACAAATGTTCATATAACCTGTTTACAAGCTCCATAAATTCTAGTTCTTTATGCTTTTATTGCTCCAATTACCATCATACATTTAATGTCTAATTAAGGCAAAATGATATCTACCTCAGTGGCAGGATTCTGTTTCCATTACAGTTGACATCAGGAAACCAGAATCCTTTGACTCGAATGCTGGACCTAGACAATTAAGGATTAAATTTTGAACGTCATGCTTTCAAGCCTTGCTCTATATCCTACTCATGCAAGAGCAGAAGGACAGTCTTCAGGTTATGGAACCAATCTACACAATTTGGGTACCTTTAATTTCACCAGTGAGAACTCATTTCTGACACTTAAAATTTTATTAAGCAAAGGATCCGATGTCAATTGATTTTGTTCTTTTAACACTTACACAGCACTTACTCTGTGGCATATAGTACTCTAAAAACTATATCTGTGTTAACTCATTTAATCCTCTTGGCAGTCTATTCCCAGTTTACAGGCTCAGAAATTGAAGAGCAGGTAATTTAAATTCCTGAGATATTATAACTGGTAAATAACAGAACCAAGACTCCAGTGGGGGCGGTCTGATTCCAGGGTTCACCCTAAGTCCTCTGCCCCTCTGGATAAGGGAAGCATTTAGAGATGTTAATGTCACCTCTGAGATACAGGCTTCCTGATTAGAAATGCTAGCTGACCTAGTGAATAAACTAGAATGACTTGGGTTGTGGCTTAACCTGACTAATAATTACAGCCATTACGACCCATTGTCTAAGCATTTTAAAGTGAATTACTAACACAACACTAGTTAATTCTATGCTTCATTAGTATGTTAGTGAAGAAGGCTGGTTTTTACAAAAGCCTACTTATTTAGGTTTGTAGATCTTTTGTCTCCAACTCTACTGCTTATGCCTCATGCTGGCAACCAGTCAAGGTACTTTAGAATGTGTAGAATTATACAATCTATATATAAAGGGCCTTAGAGCTCAACTCGTCTAACTGCCCTTCTGAGCTTCTTAATTCTCTGTTTACATCATCCTGTCAGATGATTGTGGAGCTTTTGTTTGAATAACGCCTTTGGAGGACACTTGGTCTCTTGGGGCAGCCATCTAACTGGTAGACATTTTTGCCTATAAGAAGATTCTTTATGTTAAGCAAGATTTGTTTTTTCCCAAACCTCCAATAAATTGACCATGTTTCTATGTGGCCCTTAAGGGATAGAACTTAGGAAAACAAGACAGGCTCCCTCATAAAATAATAACAAAAAATACAATGTTTCCTGAGGTTGCACACTGCCCTCATGAAGGATGCTGTCACATGAGAAGGGTTCATTGTTGTAGGGATAACAGAGCAGCAAGTCCACAAATGCAGGACTCAGAGGAGAGACTTTGCTTAGCACTGGTGTTCTCAAGGAGGGTTTGGCAGACATGACACCAGAATGGCCAGGTTCACAGCAAGCAAGCTGATGGATGAATTGAGCTGGTATTAGGCAGTCTGGTATCTAAGCATGGTTCCTTTTATCATGATTCCTGATTCCTGCTTTTGATTGATCATGACTCAAGACCAGCTGTGGAAATACACCAAAGGTGGCTAATTGCTAATTTCTTGCAGTTTGAGGCAGAAACACAAATCAGCAACCCTTGCAAGATTGTTTCACACTTCTGAATCTGCCCCCAGAGAGCTGCTGATTTTGAATTGCAAGTTGCTGATTGCTAAGTGATCCATATGGAACAAGGCTGTTATTCATTCTTGAGCAAAGTATGTATAACAAGTTACAGGTTTGTCCAAGTTAGAAAACCTGATGCTACAAGCCAGCTCATTAGAAAAGACCCTGATGCTGGAAAGACTGAAGGCATGTGGAGAAGGGGAAGACAGAGGTTGAGATGGTTGGATGGCATCACTGACTCGATGGACATGAGTTTGAGCAAGCTTCGGGAATTGGTGATAGACAAGGAAACCTGGCGTGCTGGAGTCCATGGGGTCGCAAAGAGTCGAACATGACTGAACGCCTGAATAACCACAGAAAACCTCAGTCTTCATATTAATAGTAAGAATAATAAAACAAATATTACTAACAAGAATGCTTGAGCAGTACTTCACAACTGTAAATATTCAGTACTTTTAACTCAGATTCATACAGCATTCTTGGTATGAATAAAAAAAACTCATAGAAGTTGTGATACTTCTAAAATCAGACATATGGTATATACCAGACATGATACGAGAGGGCAAATATTCAGGCATTCAATTTATTTTTATTTTTTTTTTCAGGCATTCAATTTAAACAGTAACTCTAGAACCAATAATGAACAGATGTTGACATGTATGCATTTAAGACTTATGCATTTTACTATGTAAAAATTGCATCCCAATAAAAATATGCTTTAGTAAGAGTCAGAAAGGGGTGATTGAACCAGTAAAGTAGTAAAGCTGAGTAATAAATGGAAAAAGAAATTAATCTATGAGCATCTCCTATGAGCTCTACCCCTTGGTCATCCAGTTCTGTACATCATCTTATTTATTTTCCAACCCAGATTCAGGGAGCTGCATTTACAGATAATATAAGTCCTAGAGAGGAAATCTGACTTTCTGGGATATCTAAGAAAACAATCCAAGTGTGGATAACTCCAAAATCAATGTTCTGTGTTATTATTTCCTTCCCCAAATTGTGCTAGGGACACTACCGGTAGCACAGGAGATGACTTTGGTGCGCATCTTCTAAGCATCATGTGTTAGTTTAATGTGATTTGGGAGAATAAAGCACTTAAAAGCATTGACAAATGCATTTAAAAATAAATTTAGAAATATGAAATATTACAAATAACAATATAATTGGCCTGCAGATGTGCTGCCTAGAGAATCCCAGGGATGGGGAAGCCTGGTGGGCTGCCATCTAAGGGGTTGCACAGAGTCGGACACGACTGAAGTGACACAGCAGCAGCAGATGTGTTACCATGTGATGTCATGGCAAAAATAATAATAGTAACATGGAATGACTAAAACTTGAGAAAACTAGAGTTATATCATGTTTCTTCCCCATAGGCAGCAATTACCTTGGCTAACAGCTTAACCTGAACCCTGAACTGTTCTTCACAACACATTCCACACATGCTAAAGAAAATAATTCCAGAAGAGCTTAAATCAGAAGAAGAGAAATGAAACTTTAAGAGGTTTTTGTTGATAAATATACTCTATGTAAATTTATATATATTCTCTCTGTTGCCTGTCTCCTCTTACTTCCCATTTGTATCATGCTGGGTCATTTGATTTTCCCTAATAAACAAGGTGGCCTTTGAGGAACCAGCAGATTTGGAGCATAGGAAAAGAGAAAACCTATTCCACAGGCTATCCAGAAAAAGTTAATGATTATAAATACAATATTAACATTTTTATTGCTGCAACCAAGTCAAAAATAGTAAACAGATCAGGGGCCAATGCCCCTTCTTCAAAATATTAAAGAGAGTTTGATGAGAAAAGAGAAAAAAGCTATTCCCAGGGTATTGGAGAGGCCAGGGTACTAAATTATTCACTTATTTAACACATATTAGTTGATAAATTATTGTGGCCAACTACTTTCTTATTTGGTGAGGATATAATGCTGGAGAAAAAAAATCCCTGGTGCCTCTAGTACTGTGTTGGCAAACATTTAAACCACCAGCTTTCGAGGAAGGGAGGAACATCCCTAGTCCATAGCATTTGCCAGTTTCTATGGTGTAAATATGTGAACCCTGGCTAACTTCAAGCTATCAATGTGCTGCCTCTGATAGTGGACTTGGAAAAAGCCCATGACCAGTTCTTAGAGTTGATTCCAGCATACCACTGAGTCCTTCTGTATTGGCACCGAGAGAGAGAGAGAGAGAAATCAAAAATCACAGAAATAAATTTAAATTTCAGCTCTGATAAATCACCTTCAGAAGAGCTACATAGAAAGCCAAGAATACCTATCACTGAGGAACTGGACCTAGTCATGGAAGTTGTGGAAGGTTTCTCTAAGCCAGTGAAACTTGAGTTGATCTATGAAAGATGGGGCGAAGTTAACTTATTGAAAAAGAGAGGAAGGAGAATTTCCAAGCATAAGTAGCAGCATAAATATAAACTGCATAGTAGGGGAGCACCAGAGGTGAAAACAAGGATAGAAAGAAAGCCAGCATGACTGGAGTATAGAAAGCAAGGGTGAGAAGGACAGAAAAGAAGACTGGAGAGTAGGTGAGTACTTGAGATTGCAAGGTTTTATCCATTATGCCAGGAAATGCTTTATTCTAAAAGGAATGGTAAGGCAATGAAGTTTGCTTTGTCTTTGCTTTTATTTTAGTGTGTGTAGGAAAGATTATAAAATAATAGGAATTAAATTTTCAATAGACCATGGTAAAGCACCAAAAAGCCACTGGAGAAGCCCAGGATAGAGATCCATGCGGCTCAGTTTAGGGTGGTGTTGGTAAAGACGGAGAAAAGCAGAGTTTGAGAGCTACTTCAGAGATAAAATCAAGAAGGCTTGATGAAGGATTGGATACAGAATGTAAAAGCATGAGAAGTGTCAAGGATAACTTCCAAGAAGATATACAAAGATGCCCACTGATTTATACTAAAAGATGTGAACATTAGAAGGTCCTCACATTATTATCAGAAAAAATGAAAATTAAAATAACAAATTATATTCACAATCACTAAGAATATCTGCTAAAATAAAAAAAGACTTACAATACTGAATGTTGGAGCAGATGTGAAACAACTGGAATTCTGATACACTGCTAGTAGAAATGTAAACCAGTACAGCCTCTTGGATAGCAGTTTCCTAGTTTTTTAAAAAGTTGAATATAAACCTACTGTGACCTAGCAGTTATACTCTGCATTAAGGGACTGATCTTGCCCAAAGAAAGGTTTGGCTCTTTCCTCCCAATTCTGGGTGGTAATCTTTTGTCTTTGGAATATCTTGTCTTTGCCTGGAGCCACACCAGATAGTGATTTATGTGTGGGGCCTTGCAATGGGCCTCATGATTTGTGAGGGTCACCAGCTTAGCCTCTGGAGGGGCTGGAAACCAAAGTCACCATGTAAGCAGTCATCTTTGTCTGCACGGCCAACCACTAATATAAAACCTGACGCCAAGGATCAGGTTAGCTTCTCTAGTTGAAAATACCTTGCAGGTATTATCAAACATCAATGTCTAAGCACTGCTATTTGATTCCACTGAGAAGAAAACAACTGGAAGCTCACACCTGGTCTCTCTTGGACTCCGCTCTATGAGGCTTTTCTCATTGCTAATTTTAATCTCTAAACCACAATAATCTGTAACCATACGCATAATAGTTTGCTGAGTTCTATGCATTCTTCTAGTGAATTATTGAACTTGAGGGTGGTCTCAGGGCACACAACACACACGTTGTTAGGCACTTACCCGAGAGAAATAAAAACACATCCCTTCAAAAAGGCTGCATAGGAATGTCCACAGAAGCCTTACTTATAATAACCCCAAACCGGAAACAATCTCAACACCAGTCATAAGGAGTGGACAAATAAATTATGATATATTCATGCAATGAAATACTGCTCAGATTTAAACATGAACAAAATGCTGATATATACAGCAACAGGCACTGCAATGTGTTAAGCAAAATATATGCTAAGTGAAAGAAGTTAGACCCAAGAGTACATACTGTATGATTTCACTTAAATGAAATTAAAAAACATAGGCAGAATGAATCTATGGGGTCAGAAGTCAGAAAATTGTTGGTTCTGAGGAGTGTGTTGACTGGAAAAGAGCACAACGGACATTGTCTAAGTGATGGAAATGTTCTCAGTCTTGTTTTGGGCAATTGTTATATGGGCAAATAATTGTCAAAGCTCACTGAACTGAACATATAATGGTTGAGTATTCTATAAAGGGTTCAGTTCAGTTCAGTCGCTTAGTCCTATCCGACTCTTTGGGACCCCATGAATCCCAGCACACCAGGCCTCTCTGTCCATCACCAACTCCTGGAGGTCACTCAAACTCACGTCCATCGAGTCCGTGATGCCATCCAGCCATCTCATCCTCTGTCGTCCCCTTCTCCTCCTGCCCCCAATCCCTCCCAGCATCAGAGTCTTCCAATGAATCAACTCTTCACATGAGGTGGCCAAAGTACTGGAGTTTCAGCTTTAGCATCATTCCTTCCAAAGAACACCCAGGGCTAATCTCCTTTATTTATTTATTTTTAATATAAATTTATTTATTTTAATTGAAGGTTAATTACTTTACAATATTGTATTGGTTTTGCCGGACTGGTTGGAGCTCTTTGGAGTCCAAGGGACTCTCAGGAGTCTTCTCCAACACCACAGTTCAAAAGCATCAATTCTTCGGTGCTCAGCTTTCTTCACAGTCCAACTTTCACATCCATACATGACCATTGGAAAAACCATAGCCTTGACTAGACGGACCTTTGTTGGCAAAGTAATGTTTCTGCTTTTCAATATGTTATCTAGGTTAGTTATACCTTAATTTAAATTTTAAAAATAAACCATAAGAAAGAACGAGAGCCGGCTTTCTGATTTGAGTAACTTGGTGAAGATTGGTGACAGTCACTCTGATGGGGAACAATTGGCAGCAATAGGCAGGTTTTTAGAGAAGCATGATTGCTATTCATTGATTTACCCTTCCCTGGTGGCTCAGACAGTAAAAGTGCCTGCAATGCGGGTGACCTGTGTTCGATCCCTGAGTTGGGAAGATCCCCTGGAGAAGGTAATGGCAACCCACTCCAGTACTCTTGCCTGGAAAATTCCATGGACAGAGGAGCCTTGTAGGCTGTAGTCCATGGGGTCGCAAAGAGTCGGACATGACTGAGCAGCTTCACTTCACTTCACTTCACTTCACTTCACCAAGTGTCAAGCATAAGCCAGGGTCATTTTTAGACTCTCAGAAGTCAATAAAATTTCTTGTCAAGATAACTGCAATAAAATAGAGTAAGTAATTGGAAGAGGAATTATTTTTCAACACAGCAACAGGATACATCAGGTAGAGTAAGCCACAAGAAAATCCAGGGAAGCATGACATTGAGGTGTCTTTGAAAAACACAAAGTTGATTTTATGTGTGTATTTGGCTTAAAGTTCAGAGGAGATATCATGGTAAGACATGCATTTACAAACATTTATCATTTTCTCGGTACGGTGTGAGAGCTGTAATAATATGAACTGAAGATACAGAGATAAACATAAAAACCCCAAGCTTAGGGGCCTAAAACAATAGGAGATTCAAAAAGTCAAGCTGAAGACAAATGCCAAGGACTGAGGTGTGTGCTAAGTGCTGGGCCAAACCAGAATGGGCATCTCTGCCAGCCCCAAAGTAAGCAGTCTTCTGGAAGTGAAGTCTACACACAGGCTTTAAAGCCTAATTAAAACCTGTCATGTCAGGGAAAGAAGAAAGGACATTTCATCAGTTGTTCTTCCTCCAAGGGTAAGGCTTTGCTCTAATGGCTTGGGATATATCAGTGATCAAAACCAATAGAAGCCCAAATCCATGCATTTGTTGAATTTATAGGATCGTGGCATTTCAGTAAAGGCGGTGTGAGCACATGAGCACTGTTAAACACCCACTAGCACAGGTGGGTGAACAGATAGATTGTGACAGAAATGTCTTGGAAAGAAAGAAAAGAGGAGGAAACGTAACAATATCACACACGCTGCACAAAGTTTAAGGCCGAACCAGAGTTCTACCTTGGCTACTGTCAAGACTGACAATGGGAAGTCACCACCAGGGCTTTGAGAGCCAGAGAGCTCCCGACTGCTCTGGACCCAGGACAGGAGCCTGAAGCCCAAAGCTGCTGAAGAGATCACGGTCTAAACCACAAGCAGGTTGAGACGTGAAGACTTGTTAGGGTCCCCACAGCCTGCAGATTAAACTCAAGATCTCGGTGAGATCAAACCAGTCCATCCTAAAAGAAATCACTACTGAATATTCATTGGAAGGACTGATGCTGAAGCTGAAACTCCCATACCGTGGCCACCTGAGGTGAAGAACTGACTCATTAGAAAAGACCCTGATGCTGGGAAAGACTGAAGGCAGGAGGAGAAGGGGACCACAGAGGATGAGATGGTTGGATGGCATCACTGACTCAATGGACATGAGTTTGAGCAAGTTCTAGGAGTTGGTGATGGACAGGGAGGCCTGGTGTGCTGCATCCATGGGGTGGCAAAGAGTCAGACACAACTGAGCGACTGAACTGAACTGAATTAGGTAAGTTTGGGCCAAGAAGAAGCCCAGGTGCCACATGCCTAAAGACTTGAAATTTATAAATTCAAACACCGCACCACGGCTAGCTGTCTGTGCCTACAGACTGCCGCTGGCAGAGGGGAAGGTGCCGTGTGCCTAGTTTCTCACATGGTGACACTGTGCCTGCCACCTCTCTACAAATGAGCCGCTGCTGGTTGCTCGGCTCGTGATGGCCTGCCCACCTTTGCTTATCTGGCTACCCTCCCCTTCAGCATCTTAGCTCAGATATTATTTCCTCTGGAAGTCTTCTCTGACTCTTTTCTTTGCTAAGAGTCCACCTTACACTCCCACTGCGCCTTGTGGCAGGATCTGTGTGCACCTGGGTTCCATGCCGAGAAGTGCAAAACCCACATCCAGATTCCCCAGGTCTCATATTCCTGCCTGTGAAGGCCTCCTGAGGGCCAAGTGGCAGTGTTCACCCAGAGCCCATCCACCCCTTCCGCGCCTGCTTTAGGTTCCCTGGGCACAGAATTCTCTGTGCAAATGGCCCAGAGCCCACCTTCAAGGCCTTGAAGTGGGCACCCTCAGGCTCACAGGTGGCCAAAGTCCAGCCATTTGTGGCCACATGGATGCACTCTGCACATCTGGGCTAGGAGTGTGCAAGCCCCCCACAGGATGCGATAGATAGGAATGGGGCGAGAAAGGGCTGGGCTGCAGGTCCAGGACTAGCTTTCCTTCAATGCCATGTTCCTGTGTAGAGCTCCAAGGAGCCACATTTCTAGGTTCAAACCTGGTCATACAGGTATCTGTATCAAGGGAGGAGGATAGCACATATCTAATTTGGCAATGGTCTGTTAGATTTACAAATTTCCAGTCTTTACAAGTGTGGAACACACGCTTCATTCTTGCCCCAGACCCCACAAGCATTATGGGTGGACCTGTCGTGGATATATACACCAGAGTGCAGACCCACGTTTACTGAACTGGTTTTGCTCACAAGTTTTTCTCTCCCAACTAGGAAGTGAGCTTCTAAAGGCTTTAGCTCTGTGCCCAGTGAATAAGAGATGCCCCACAAATATTTATTAAGCTGAACAAAACTGAGAAGATGAAGCTCAAGAACCAGTCAGGGCGACTAACTCATCTTCTGGAAGAAAAAAGAAGACAATTTTAGGACTCGGCAGATCTAGAACTCCCTGTCCTCTGCCAGAGAGTCTCTCAGGAATATTTCACTCTTAGTAAACAATGGGTAAAAAGTGTTAACAAGAAATAAGCCAAAAAGGCAGACAGAAGACATTAATGGATTTATTTTCATCATCTCACATTTTGGTATGAAAAAGGTATGGTAAGTCATATTGAAACAATCTTACAGCAACTGTATAAAACCTGCAAGTTAAACATTTTTACCTGAGAAATTAACAAGTGAAACAAATTAACAAATAAAACACACTAACAAATGAAAGAATCTGATAATCAACTTTCTACAGAGGCATCATAAATTTGAGACATATCCCTCTGCTAAATTTCCCTCTCCAATACCTTTTGACCAATATACATCTCCACGTCACACCAGCTTCCTCCTCATGTGAACATGAGAGAGCCACAGA